>JANRMT010062838.1:14362649-14396829 GCA_026402145.1 Polypterus bichir lapradei | reverse complement strand
TTCTTTAACACACTACTTCTCCGCTGCGAAGCGCGGGTATTTTGCTATTTGGATAATAAAATGTAAGAGAGTGTTGAAAGAGTTCACTCAGTTCAAATACTTATGCTTCATGTTAGTTCCTACTGAAGAACAATTTGAGTCATTTTTACAGCCTTGAGAAAGGAGTAGGAGGTAAGCCCTAAAAAAAGGTATGCAATACAAAAATTTGTGAGTATATAGACTATGTGTGTATGTGTCTACGTATGTATTTATGTGGGAAAAGAATATAATCATATATAAAAAAAGCAACATGTATTGTATTCCGTTCTGAAGGTACCTGGGGCATGCTGACGTTTGTATGTGTATGTGCTGAACTTATTCAGTGTGTGTGTGTGTGTGTGTCCCACATGCCGCTGTTTCCTTTGTGTAAAGTCATCTTTAAACCGTATCTTTTCACTGGGGCTGTGGGAACTGAAAACGGCTTTTTTAAACTGCGAGCTTGGACAGGGTGGTGGAGCGGTATGTGTGTGTGTGTGTGTGTGGGGGGGGGGTCGGGAGATGAATCATGGAGACGTCTGGGTAATGTAGTTCAATTGCAATTTCCTGAAACTATATTGTGCACATAAATTCTCAAAGGTCGGATATACATTTCCAGAGCTCTGAGCTAATTTAGGTTAAAATAAGTTTTGAATATGTGTTATATTTGATAAAATGAAAACGTCTCCACTTTTGATTATAAAAATGTTTATAAATGTGCAAAGCATCTTTCCTTCAGATCCTGATCAAGTCTTAGGGAAAGATGTTCTTTTGATAAGTATAAAATATAAAGGAGGCAGGCAATTTCTTTCAATTTCCTTTCTTTTCTTTCTTGTTCCTGATGTGTGTGTATGCATGAGAGTGTGAGGTTGTGTGTTTTGGGAACTATTACAGTGAAGTGTGTGGTGGCGCAGCAATGAGAAGTGAAGGTTCTGAGTTGGTGTATTCTCTGCACCTCTCTTCCTCTGGGAGTGCTTTCCTGCGGTGGTATTGTACTGTGTGGTTTCTTGATAGCTGGATTTCTCCTTGTTGCCTTATAATCGGATCACCACGGAAGGTTTTTCCTTTTTGTTTCTGACTCAGTTCGACAACAGAGGCTTCTTGATCTGGAGACCAGTGCTGTATAGAGCTGAGTAGGATTGTGTTGTGGTCCCAGTTTGATGATGTTTAACACCAGCTAGCCTCATGACAGGTTGATTGATGTTTGCATGTCCTGATCAGTAAGGTAATTGAGAGTGGAACTTGCTCTTCTTCAGAGTTCATTTCTTTCTGTTTCCTTGAGTGGATAGATGTCAATGTGTGGTGAATTGAGAGAGGGCAAATAATAAGCCTGAGAAATAAAAGGTGTGTTAATGCTTTAAATAACAATAATACTGGGGTTAATTTGAATGTGTTAAAGACAGTTTCTGTATGTTATTTAGTGTGTTAAAGGGATCCCTATGTGTGCATTTAAAACAAGTATAATCGTGCTTGAGAGTGTTCATGTCAGCATGTATGGTGTTGTTTGAAAGGATGAGATGACTAATAAAAATGTGTGTAAGAATGGAAATATGTTTGTTTGTTTGAATTAAAAGAGCTCTTCTAACTAAAAGATCTATGAGTAGGTGGTGATTAGGCATGACACTGTATGAGAACCCCTTTCCTTTGAGTACTGGCCAGGCTGAAATGGGAGGAGACATTCTTTAAATCAGTCCAGTGCGTTCCGTGCGAAGATATGCTATATAAAAAAAGGGGAAAAAAAGGAAAAAAGTGTGAGTGTTGACTAAAAGGAAGATGGACGGTGTCTTTTCTACAAGAGTCAACAATAAACATCTGGAAAATATCAGTGAAAGAGTGTGCAAGATCAACTGGCTTTGGCAGGAGGTTATGCGGAGAAGAAATCAATGCTATTTAACAAATACATTTAGAATACTGTATTTTCTTAGGTTAAGATTCTGTGAAGATTACCTGACAAAGGAGCAGATTCTCCATTCTTAATATGGGTGGTGTGAAGGATGGCCGGCTATATATTCCGGACCACACCTCCAAGCCGGCAGATGGAGCGCTCCCAGCGTCATGGAAGTTCCCTGAATTCCAGCAGAGCCTCATGGACATTGTAGTTTTTATAAACAACACTGCTGGATACCATGGGGGCAACCAGGAGCCGCTATAGGGAGGCTTGGGGAGTGCTACGTGCCCTATAACCCGGAAGTGTGTCCTGATCACGTGAACAGTAGGAACGACGTACTTCCGGGGTGAAGGAAAGGACTTTGTATCTGACCCGGAAGTGATAAGGAATCTCATGGACTGTAGGGTAAATTCACTTCCGGGTCAGGAAATATAAAAGGACCATGGGAAGTCTCAGACGCTGAGCTGAGCTGGGTGGTAGGAGTACAACGCGTCTGGGAGTGGAGGATTGTGATTTATTGGATTAGTGTATTGTTTATTGAGAATAGTGGAGTGGTGGTGCTTTGTGCACTTAATTATTATAATAAATAATAATTATTAGACTTTTACCTGGTGTTTGGCGTGGTACCTGAGGGTTCAAGGGAGCGGTAGCACCCCCTACTGCTACAGTGGGTATATGGGAATTTAAAAAAAAATATATATACACATATACATTTTGTATTACAAGGAATTTTGATCTATTGATTTCTTTTCTCATCCCCTTCTTGTGCTATAGGTGACTGGCATTTTTTAAAAGTTAAACAGAATGGAATGCTGGTGTTTGTATGACTACAAAGCTGGTGACAGGTTCACTTCTATAATTTGATGCTTTAATGAAACACTCCAGACATTTTTTATTAAGACTCTAAAGCCTAAGGTAGAAATGTAAGTGCTACTTTAATTAGTAAAATAATTAGTGAAGAAAGAGAAAATAAATTATAATTGGGATATATGTAAAGAAACTGTAAGCTTTTAGATGGCAGGTTATGAGGTGTTAATAGATGGGATTCCAAGACCATTTTTGCTGATCTAAATGATCTGTGAACTAATTTAAGGGACTTTGAGTTGAGGAATAAAGTATTTTATACCATTTACTTTGTCAATCTTAGATATAGTCAAATGTAAACTTCTGTGTCAAAGGAAAAATATTTTTAAGCCTTGACATATTTGGACAATGTCTTATAATCAGAGATATGTGAAAGGAAATGTGGAGCATAACTGTTCTGGTTATATTTTAAACTCATGTCCAAAAATAATTAAGAATGTATCCATCTAGACTGTGGATTTCTTTCTTGACCTCTGCTTGTTGTGCTGACTGAGAGATGTTCTCTGGAGGATGCTGGTATACATTGCCATCCATTTAGGGGAACGATACAGTGAACACTGAGACAAATTTGTATTTTGGAATAACTGGCTGAACATTTTCTTGCTTTTTACAGGGACCTCCACAGAGCATGACTCTAATACTATGCAATTATTATAAATTCAAAGTGGCTGGGTTTAACTGGTATAGTAATTTGGATAATATAATTTAAAACATGTGATTAACATGACATGGTCATCACCTGATGTATAAGCAAATGTGTAAGAGTAAATATTTGTAGATAAGTATTTTTATGTACTCATTGATACTTAGTATGAGAATATAAGTTACTTGTAAGGACCAATGATGTATGTAATCTGGAGCTAATGAAAATCTGATCTAACACAACATAAAATGTCTATTTGGGATTACGTCAAGTTAATATCATTGCAAAGGCCTGGTCATTGATTTTAATATTGTAACAAATAAAATAGAGCTTAACATTTAGGGATAGAAGAATAATAGTAAACTTATGGGATATATATACAGTTTAGCCTAATATGTTGATGGTGATACAGGACAAATGATTAATATTATAGCTTACTGAGCATAATTATTATAAAAGATAGCAAAGCAAAGTAATAATTTGGCCCTAGTGAACCCCAAACGGGAGCAAAATATAGAAAAGTATATTCTTAAAGTTGATGATTTACATATATTCAAAGAGAATCATAAGCATGTATGAAAATAAGGATTGTATCGTGATGCACGTTAGTATAGCAAGGGTTAAGTCACAAAAAGGCTTGTGCCTGTGTAGTTTTTATTTTACTTAGTAAGCTGGAAACCAATATTTCATGAGTCAAGGTCAAGTGTGTAGACAGAGGCTAACAAACAAGCCCCCCTCTTCTCTAGGTGGCTATAGTGAACTGGATGGGTTCAAGGTGGGGAGAGGGCCTGCCAGGTGGCCATGATGGATAAGGCAGAGTGCTACACTCATTAGGCTGGGAAATACTGGTGGAACTAATTAGAGGTAGGACCAAGGCAACAGGAAACTGGAGTCAGGGAGGAGTGTCAAACAAACTGAGTCAGGTAAACTTTTTATAATGACTGTAATAAATGGAAGGTAGCCGAGGTGCTAATTGCTCAATTCATCTGAACTGAGACCGTGTTTACATCATGCAATAAAGCTTGATTCTGCGTGCACATCCTGAGGTCTCCGAGTGCCTTCTTTGAACAGCGTGTTTCTGCAACAACAAATGCTGCTGTCTGGGCTTGAGGGTACACTGCTGTGGACTAAATTGTTTTTTCTGACTGTCTCTTTTACTATGTTGAACTTGCGAAGACAGCTGCAAACATCACTAAAGAAAAATTCTTTTTTTTTTTTTCCTCTCAACACATAACCCATATTTAATTACTACATACTTTCATATGTTTAACTGAACTGTTTTGGCAGATCTTCTTTTCTTGTTGAGGACTCAATTAGAGATCTGTCTGTGTGACAAGCAATAGGTACAAACTAATAAATACAGTATTTATCAGTTATCAGTAATGTGTATGTGTTTTGGCTGAACAAAACTGTGGCCATATGAAAAAATGATGCAGTAAGTGTGGTAAATGCTAGAGTTTGTTATCACTAACAAAAGGGGTGTTTTGTGGCTTAAAAAACACAGTAGTTAAAAAAAGGAAGTACAATATGTATACTATATGTGTTTTACAAAGTCTGGTACTTTCTCACAATCTGAATACTGCACTCAGCTAAGGCAGATTACTTCTGGTAAGTAGCTCTCAACATTTTTGCTCAGGCCCTCTCTTATGGTAACACTACATGGGTAGGAAAATGATGTTCAAGGGGATCAACAATCTGTCAAAAAGTATTTCACTTTGACTCCAGAACACTGTGCTAGTGGTTGGGCACCTGCCACAATCTCATGTAGGGGGGCCCTATTGGGGTCTTAGTCAGCAGATGATAAATGCCTGTAAACTGCATTATTAGATAAGATAACGGAGTTCTTTGCTTTGCGTACGGAGAAAGACCTGTGCTTTCTTTCATCACTTTTAGTACACAGAAGGCCACCGCTTACGTTCACTTATTTTTTACTTGATTTAACCATCTTTTTATGACTGGGTGATGAAGTGGTTCTGAGGCAACGCAAACAGGAAATTTCAATCAAGCATCTGTCCCCCTGTTCAAGTGAGTATTTCCATTGAAAAATACAGTTAAAATTATAAAGTTTTATATTTATTGATTTAACTTATTGTCTTTTTATAGGTATTGTAAAGATGTGTTTCAAAGGCAAGAAAGACTTCATTAATCAGATTTTTTTAATAGCATATTTCACTATAACTGTGTATTTACAATGAAATATAGGAATAAAATTATAAATTCAAACAGGTACCAGAGAGTACAACACTAAGACTGTATCTACCAAAGGGACAAAGTGACTAAAAAATTGACTAAAAAAGGGATGTTTTTAGCACTTCTTCCTAGAAATTAGGATTAAATACAATGGGGGGGATTGAGCCCTTCCATTATATGCGCTGAAGATCTGGAACTGTATGGCTATCTCTGTGGACTCCTAAAAAACAGTCAAAAACGTTCTTGTTTAGCTCGGCTTTTGCTTAGAGTCTTATTGTTATTAATTTTATTTTTATTTCATTTCTTTCATTTTATTTTAATTTACTTAATGTATTTGTTTGGTTTTATAGTTTTTGTTTGTTTTATTGTTTATTGTTTGTTTTGGTTTATTGTGTATCTTAATGTGTCTATCTCTTGCCTAGCATCTTTTTCTTTATTTTTTTTTTTATTGTATGGTACTTTGTGACTTCCTGTCTGCGAAAGGTACTTTATAAATAAACTTTACTTACTTACTAAATAAAAAAATACAAAATGTTATCTTTTGCAATCATTAAGTCTTTCAATCTGGCTTTGTCTACACAGTGTCAACACATCGATTTACATCAGTTTTGTTAAACAGTAAAAAAGGTCTTCTTTTGCAAAGGTGTTTTTATTGTTAGTATGTTTTAAAAGGAGCTGGCTTGGTGGTGCAGTGGTTAGCAGTCCTGCCCCATAGATCCAATGACATACGTTCAAACCCTGTGCATGGCTGCTCAGTGTAGGTGTGCACTTTTCATAGTTTTCCTGTGTCTGTGGAAGGTCCTCCACCAGGTACTCACTCCAGTTTTTACCCACACATGAGGGTTCTGGGCTGTGTACTGTAGCGGTGAGCGTGTGTGCCTTTACCCCTAGTGGTAACAGATGAGACGGGGGTCACAAGTCGGGCCCTCACACTATAAAAAGGGTATGACATTTAATTTGTATGGCGGGCGGACTTTTTAATTATAAAGATAATATAATAATAATTTAAATAATAATCTTCTCCTGTAGCGATTCTCATTTTTATATGGGGCTACTATTTTTTAGTGATATTACAGTATTATTTTTTTAATCTATTAGTGATTACTATTAGTAATTTACAATTTGAACAATAATAATAATCGATACTTTAATAAGTGTGAATAATAATAATAATTCTTTGCATTTATATAGTAATAGCAGTAATTGATCATTTAAGAAGTAATTAGCAATCACTAACAATTTGAATAACAATAGCAATAAGTAATTATTTATATAAGGATATAAGTAATCATTAATAATATTTTTAATACATTAGAACAATGTAGACAACAACAGGCCATTCAGCCCAACAAAGCTCACCAGTCCTATGCACTTAATAGTTTTAAAAAAGCATCAAGTCCAGTTTTGCAAGTCCCTTAAGTCCAAAGATCTACCACACTACTTGGTGGCTTATTCCAAATTAAATAATAATGTAACAGCACTGAAAACTTGCATCAGCCTGGGAATGAATCACCAAAGGAATGAATTGGCATGCCATCATTCAAATGTACGGCGTCAATGCCAACCGTCTAGGAAAAAAGGGCAAGCCTGCCAAAGCAGAATAAGAATATCAGCTAGTGCGGCAACAACAAGTGATTCTTCTAAGAACGGCGTGCTGCCTAAAAGAGTGCTATAAAAACTGCGAGAATCCATCGGTACCGGTGAATACCACAAATAATAATTAATAATAAATGATAACATTATAATAATAATTAATAATAACCAATATAACCAATAACTGAAATATTAGTAATTTATTATTTGAATAATAATAACAAAAAATAAATAATAATTAAAGAGCCAAAAAGAGAAAAATACGTGAAGCATGCAAATCCAGCATTATATTCTCCGTATAATAGTCTGACGCTTAACTCCACCCACTTCTGACGTCACTCCCACCCACTTTTAAAAGTTTTCAGCGAATTTAACAGACACGGACGGCCCCGCCCCCGAGACATCTTACTGGTCAACTTTTTTTTTTTTGTAGACTAGCCGTACTGAAAGTGTTTCTTTCATGACCCAAAACACTGGCTTACCTGTGACACACGCTGAACTGGATGCTGCACTACATACATTGGCGGCCGGCACTGAGCCTTGTCGCTGGCACGTGTTGACGAACGTTGGCTATGACAGCGCTTGGCGACACACCCATGCGTGTAGCGTTTTTCCCGCGCGCGGTATTTGACGGCCACGTGTCTCACAGCAGACGCGATTTTGCACGTCGCACGGAGACCTTCGTCGGTTTTTTTCGCAGGAGTTTATTATCCATTTTGCGGCTGCTGAAAAGCTAACAATGAGAAATTCAAAAGACAGGTCAGTTACCGGGTGTCGTGGGGCACTATACATTGGTCAGTTTTGTATTGTAAAATGCATCCCTAGTTTTCCTTTATGATACTGTGCCTATTGTTTGTTTACTGTTTCATACACGTTTGTGTTGCTTCTCGGATCGTGTTTTGCAATTCTCTTCTGACGTGGCTGGGTATCTTATTTTATGCAACTGAATCAGAATTTGTGCGTTGATTTCATGCGTTTTGTAACCTGCTTTTCCATTTCGACTTAGGGGGCGAACCATTCAGAGCAACCCTACACTCGCACCCGCACCCAGAGCCTCACATGGGATCACTTTACCCAAAGTGTGGGGCCTCGTTTGCAGCACCTCAGTTACTAGACTAATCCAGCTTGGACAATGCATGTATGTAATTTTTAAAACGCACAGATTGTTGGGGGTTTAGCTCGGTATAAATCTAAAACTAGGTGTCTTCTGAAGGACTGCTGGATTTGAAGAATTAATGACGTGGCCTCGATTGTATGCACACCAAAAAAAAACAAGCGGTTATTTGGGCTGAAGTGAAAAATCAAGTCCTGCGGTGGGTTGGCACCCTGCCCGGGATTGGTGCCTGCCTTGTGCCCTTTGTTGGCTGGGATTGGCTCCAGCAGACCCCCGTAACCCTGTGTTCGGATTCAGCGGGTTGGAAAATGGATGGATGGATGAAAAATCAAGGCGCACATCTTACTATGTTTAAAAACCCAGATACCCTTGAGGGAATCAAGAATCCCAATATAAGAAAGTTCATTTCTTCTTTTTTGATATTTTAGAGTTCCTGATTTTTAAGAGTTGTTTCAGAATTGGTTCTTCTGATTACTTTATTGGTTTTATAAGTTGGCATATAATGAGTGTGTTATTACCACCTACTAGGAAAATGAGAACTGGACTGGCCAGATTCCAAGTCCAGGCTGTTTCTAATGAGTTTGCCCGCAGTTTTTGTGAGGAACTTTCAGATTTGGGTATGACTGCCAATCCTAATGTGATGTGGGAGACCTTCCGTGACAAGACCCTGAAGGTTGCTAAGGGTTGTGTTGGTGTTACCGGTGTTCCCAGAAGGAGGTGTTTCATCTCGCAGGGCACCCTGGATATCATCAAGAGGAGTCACAGCGCATGGCTCAATGGGAACTCTGTTCTGTACTGGGAACTGAGAGGACAGCTGCGAGGGCTCTGAGGGCCGATAAAGAGGCATTTGTTAGAGGAATCTGTGAGCAAGTGACACACCATCTGTGGTCTAGCGAACCACGCCCTGCTTACAGAGGAATCGAAGCATCATGCACATCTGAATCTGTTCCTTTGAGGGTCGCAGTCAGGGCGGCTTATGGAATGGTCTTTATGGTCCAGCTGAGTGGGGGAAAGGCTGTAGGGATCTGTGGTATCCTGGGTAAACATTTCCAGGCTGGTGGTAAGGCTATCCTCCTGGCATTGCAAGCAATCTTTGCTTCCATTTGGGAGACTGGCATCATCCCAACTGACTGGAATACGAGACTTGTCGTCCCTATCTGGAAAGGGAAGGGTGATCGCCTGGATTGCAGCAACTACAAGGGGATAATACTGTTCTCAGTGCCGGGTAAGGTCCTTGCTAGGGTCATCCTCAATAGGATCCGTGATCACTTGTTCACCTACCAGTGACCAGAACAGTCTGGTTTTACGCCTAAGAAGGCTACCATCGACCGCATCCTGGCACTGAGGGTTCTTATGGAGCGCAAATGCGAATATCGGCAGAGTTTCTTTGCAGCCTTTGTCGATTTTCGCAAAGCGTTTAACTCAGTTGATTGAGCTGTCCTGTGGGACATCCTAAGGGTTGGCGGGATCCCCTCGAGGTTGCTGGATATCATGGCTGGCCTGTACATTGGTACTGTGAGTGCTGTGCAGAGTGGAGGCAGGACCTCTACGTTTTTCTCAGTTGATTCTGGGGTTCGTCAGAGGTCTGTTCTGCTCCTACTCTGTTCAGTGCTTGTATGGACTGGGTGGTGGGCAGGGTTGTGGGTCCAGTGGCTGTTGGGCATCTGTTGGGGAAGAAAGGTTCATGGATCTTGACTTTGCTGATGATACTGTGATCTTCGTGGTGTCAATGGATGCTCTGATCGGGGTGCTCGAGAGACTGAGCGAGGAGTCTGAGTTCCTGGGCTTGTGAGTGTCCTGGATAAAAACCAAGATCCAGGCCTTTAATGACCTCTTGAGCACGGTCATCAGCAGTGTGTCTGTCTGCGGAGGGACTGTCGACTTTGTCGAGAGGTTTACTTACCTTGGCAGTGACATTCATGTCTCTGGTGACTCTTCCTATGAAGTCAGTAGACGGATTGGGAGAGCATGGGGGTCATGAGGTCACTGGAAAGGGGTGTGTGGTGCTCCTGATATCTATGCAAAAGGACGAAGGTCCAAGTCTTTAGAGTCCTGGTGCTTCCTGTCTTGTTATGTGGTTGTGAGACATGGACGATATCCAGTGACCTGAGACGAAGACTGGACTCCTTTGGTACTGTGTCTCTCCGGAAAATTGTTTTTTACAAAGTAACCAATAAGTGCATGTGAGGTAAACCCCATTTTTGAAATTCTCTGACTTAAACTTCAAAGCCTTACAATATTTACATACTTCTGACATATCACCTATGTCCATATATTCAATCTCTATTTGCCTTTTCGTTATTTCTCCGAGTAATAATTTCTCTTTGTTTGCACTAATGCGATATTTACTTTCTTTGTTTTGACACTTTCATTTTTTTCTACTTTCATATTCTTGTTCAGCATGTGTATCGCGCCAACTTATTTTTGAGCCTTTTGAATTCCACTGCTTTCATAATCTCTAACCTGCTCTTCATGTGTATAGCGCTAACGTTTTTGAACATCTTTATGAAGTTCTACTTTGTCTTTTACTCTGTCTTTTAATTCTGAGCCCGATTGGATGTGCTTTTTTTTCAATTCCACTTGTTCCGGGCTGATTATTACTTTCCTTATTTTCTGAATTTCCACTTAGGTTATTCTTTTTCTTTTTTGCATTTTTTTCTCTCCAGTAATTTTGGGCCTCTTTTCTCCGTGCTGCTTTTTCTTCTTCGCTTAGTCGTCAATGTTTACTCTATAACGTATTGTCCTTATACGCTTTATATGCACTGAGAGCCCTGGATCTGTGTGTGCTCAAAGCCTTTACACGACTGAGTGTTTTGCTGCCCGTGGTCTTATTTGATATTGGTTCTAAGTAGGGTGTGTCTTGCATGTTCTACGTCCCAGCGAGACGGTCCTGGGTCAATCTCTTGGCACAAAGTCTCATCTCGTCTCCCTAGTCTTTCTCTCCCATGATTTTTTTTATAATAGAGAGATATAAGAAAACGTGACCCCATGTGAAGGGGCTTCCTATTTGTGGGCTGCTCCATTTTCCAGGTATTTATTTGCCACTGTTTCAGCATAAACTGCCTTTATGTGCAGATTGTGAGCATACAGCCGGATGACTGGAGATGTTGATTATGCAACATGAGTAACAGGAGATGTTTTTCATTGACGTTTTTGATATCCTTTTCTATGTCCATAGCTGGTCACCACAGGCTTACATTCCATCAGAAACATTGTTATCTACTATTATATAATTTCTGTTTGCAGTACTACTTTAAATACCTTGCTCTGACATGAAAAATACCCTTGACCAATGAAGTAAAGAGTGAAGATAGAAATTCACTTCTTATTAGAGTGAGTGAAATGGGGGTCATCAGAGCCAGTTTTGGGAATTATTCCCAGCGCAAATACAAACCCATCTATTTTCTAACGCCGCATGTCCTATTGTTCTTACATATATATTATCTGTAGTTGTTTAAGCACAGTGGTGGATTTTACCTGACAGGTGCAAAGTCATCTTCTAAATGGAAAGCAAAGCGATAGTGAAGAGCTGCACTTAAAACTTCAGAATTTGAGTTCATTAAAGCTTGTATTGAAAAACCACAAAGAATATCTCATTTTGCAAAAAGAAAGAAACATACAATTGCTCATCATTTCCTTTAATGGTCTGGTGTCCTATTCAAGATTGTGTCCTGCCTTGCACTGTGTGTTACCAGGGCAGGTTTTGATTACAGTGGAATTAATGAGTATATGTAGGAACTTTAAGTATGTGTGATACGTGAAATTATCAATATGCAGGAGGGGGCAATGGGTGGCTTCACCATATTATTTTTTTTATAGATCTCTTCACAGAGCATGCTTATAACAATCCATTTTGCAAAGCATAAGTGTGGTTTAAAGTAACAAGATAAAGAACAGCACAGAGAAAAAAGATTTTGCATCATCAGGAAGAAGGAGGTTATTTGCATTGCACTCCATTGAAAACATTTACCTCCATCGGTGCTTGCGTTAGACAAGCAGCATCATAAAGGACAACAGTCATCCAGCACACCAGCTGTTCTCCTTTTTACCGTCTGGCAGACGATACAGGAGTTTGGCTGCTCGAACTATAAGACTTAAGAACAGTTTTTACTACTAGGCCATTCGACTCCTCAACAGCAACACCTGAACACTTACATACACTTAAATTACACCTACATTGTATTACATCTACATTGCACTACTCACACACAAACTGTACCTGCATACACTCTGAATACTGACTGGAACATGCATCTGCACTTTATGGAATATGCATCTGTACTTTTAAAACATTATCTGTGCAATAACTGTCATTTATACTTGCTGCCCATTCAACTCATATTGCTCTATAACTTCTTTTAAATGTACACATTTTATTTTATATAGCTAGTCTATTTTTAACTTGTAATTTTTTTTTAAATTATTTTTAATTATTTTTTAGCTTTATTGGATCTAGGCTGAGTGACTTGTTTTTCTCATCATACACATTTAATTGTATGTTGACCCTGTGTTAACCTATGTATGACAAATAAACCTAAACTTATAAACCTAGAACAGCCGTGTCTTCTTTTGACCACCTGAACCACGTAAGCACTTCAGTCTAGATTCAGCAAAGTCTTGTTTGTAATGCCAAAATGGGGAATACCAGATTTCCTAATAAATGGAGAGCTCAAGTGACTACCATTTGAAATCTAGCCTTTTAACCAAGTTTCTTGAGCTTCAGTGGTTTTTCACCTTACTAATAATGTGAGCCATTCATTGGAAGGAATGTAGTCTTCACAGTAACAGAATATGGAATGTGGGTGAATTTTGATATGTATGTCTGCAGTAGATGGAAGGAGTAGGCACATCAAGTAAATGAGATGAGGCGTGGAGTGTTTGGTGCTGAGTTGTCTTTTTGAATGGTGCTTCACCAGACAGATAGAAGAAACAGCAAAACAATATCAATGAAGATACAGAAAGGGTCAGGGAGGGTAGAGTCTTTGTGGAAGCAAAGAGATAATTTGCTAAATCCAAAATTCTGCCACCTCATGAGTAGAAGAGTGAAATAAGTCCTTGAGGTGGAAACTGTTAAACACCTTGTGAATATTACATGTCGATATAAATAACTAGACAAAAATAGAGAGAAGTAGGAAACTTTGTAGCAACATGATCAAATGAATTGAACAGCTCAGAGAGCACCAGTAGTTAGCTAGTGAAATGATGAATGTAAAAGAGGTTGGGTGGCAAGTTGAAAACATTATAGTCTTGATAAGGGAGTATGTTTCCTGCAAGACAGCGTTAGTCAGTGTCAAATGTAGTGGATATTTAGATAGGTGGAAACAGGAACTGAGAATGAAAAATCATTGAGGTTTAGACAGAGAAGTGAAATTTAGCATGGGTATGTTTACTAGATATATGGTACAAAAAGTGGTGTAAATTTGGTACATGCTTCTTAAATTAAATGACTTCAGAAGAAATGGATAATTTATATATGCAGACAGCAAAAAAGAAAATAGTAGAGCTGTCACATGTATGAGAAATCAGAGTAGGTTTGGGAATATGGTCACAGTTATCATGCTAATGTATTTGGATTGTGCCATTAGGTACAAGACACCATACTTTGCATTTGTGCTTTTTGCTCATTTTCTGTGCAAAAATGCTTTTTTTCTTATGAAGAGTTAATACAACTTGATGTTTTCTTCAGAATATTGTTCTTTCCTTGCTCTGGCCCTCAACATACCTGTATTTGAATAAATATGTAATGGAAAAAAATGGTCAGAAAATTAATGGATGTGTCAATTTTGTGAAAGAATGGCATGAATTGGATTGTGTTACAATAATTCTTAAAAAAGTAAAAAATAAACATTTCTGCAATAAATACATCAATAATATAATTAAAGTAGGTCCATTTATTATTTATCCAACTTATTTCAGAATAGGGTTTTCCCAGCAGCACTGCCCACAATTAAGAATCAACCAGAGCAGAATGCCAGTTTAATCAAAATATGAGAAGTTATATGTAGTACCTAATGCAATACACATTACCATGTTCACAAACTGCAAAACAATTTGTAGAAGTGCAAAACACAACAAATAAATACTGGTCATACATCATTTAACTGTATATTAAATTAAGGAAGACAGATGTTTTAAGATTTCAAGGTAAGGTAGTTCTCATTAATAATGGTACTAGAGAGAGGTGGCATATTACATGATGATTAACACATGCAAATAAGAATTTCAGTGTACTCTGAACTTGTGGCAATAATGGCCATACTGTATATCTCTAAAAACCTGATGAATGGAAATTAGTAAATGTATGTAAGGAATCTCACTTTTTAAGTCATGCATGTGGCAAAAATTTTCTAAAGGTCTTGCATCTTACTTTACATAAATAAAATGTATATCTTACTTACTCTCTCACTCTCTCTGTCTCTGAGTATGTATAGTCAATACTGCCTTTATAAGACTGAAGACTTTGGAAACTTCAGAAAATGTTTTGAACAAAATCTGTTAACTTGTTAATATTCTGTGACTTTTAGAAGTATATAAAACATTTCTCCAAATAAAAGATACCATTAGAGTTACTTCTGGTTTAAAAAAATATATAAATCACATCAGTTTCCATCGACGGATTTTGTTCAAAATCGTTGGAGTCCTAACATTGTTGGATTGTAATGAAAGTGTCAGACTGTTCATGAGTTATATGCCACAGACTTGCACACGAAAAGGCGACATAAATTTACACACAAGCAGACATCAAACCAATTGTGGTCATGTTTAGGTTTGCCTAAAATGAGAGTGGCAATGGTTTGCATGTTGATCAGCCCAAGTAAGAATTTCACTGTACTCTGTACATGTTATAATAGTGACACTACAAACTATAAAGCCCCACTTCAGTACAATGTCTAGAGAAAGTAAAAAAGAGCTAATTGTTTAAAAAAATAAATGACCTCCGTATCAGTAAAGGTACTAAGGAAACATCAGTAACAAATCTTTGTCCAGAAACCCAACTCCTGTCATATGTTATCTCAAATATAAATTCTTTGTCAAAATTAGATATTTAAACCTGCAGCTTTCAATTATTACACAAACAAGCTTTTAATTAATATGTTACACTTTTGGAAGTGATTAAAGTTAGGGCTGGGTTAGATTTAGTCAATAAAGCTAGCATCTTTCATTTTGAATGGTTTGTAAAGGGTCATATTAAAATGTTTTAGGTTAATAAATAAAATGTTTCACAATTTCCTTTTACTATGCTTGTTCTTTTAAAACTTAACTGTTACAAAATAGTGAAATGCAATCCCATCTTTAAATTGCTTTCCCATCACTGTGTAAGACATTTTATGTTTAAATATGTCTCATATGTGTTTTAAATTGATCCATGTATCTAATGTAAGTTGCATTTCTGCTTATTTGTTGCCTAGCATGTCAGTCCCAAGGGTGTTATTTAATGGTGCATATTGAAACAAATATCACAATTTATTTGCAAATATCAACAACACAGGTTTTTAGGTAGCATACTGTTTTCATAAAAGAAAACAGATCCTTTCTTGCCAAAGGCATACCATGTTTCATATCTGCTTCACAGTCTTTGGAAAGAAAAATGTAGCTGATTCTTGGTTTTCTGTTCACAGAGAAAAACGATGAGTGATTATGAGGATGCCTACAATGACACTTATATATCGTATGAGAATTATTCGCATTATGACGAAAAGGGGACAGTACACAACTTGCCACTTGATAAGGTAGACCAATTCAGTATAATTGTAGCTGTGCTGTATACCATCATCTTTTTATTGGGAGTCTCAGGAAATATTTTGGTCATCTGGATTGCGGGATTCAAGATGAAGAGGACTGTTAATACCACCTGGTTTCTGAGTTTGGCCGCTGCAGATTTCCTCTTCTGCTTGTTCATTCCTTTTAATGCTGCATATATGGCCTCTGGCCACTGGCATTTTGGACTAGCTCTCTGCAAGGTGATCTCATTTGTAATGTTTATCAACATGTTTTCCAGCATTTTCACCCTGACAATCATCAGCATTGATCGCTTCATCTCAGTCATCTTCCCTGTGTGGGCCCAAAATTATCGTGCTCCAAAAACAGCCTTTGTGGTTGTGGTCGTCATTTGGTGTGTTTCCTTTCTTTTAAGTATTCCTTCTCTTGTGTTTCGCCAAACTATTTCTAAACGTGAAAAAATAAGTTGCTTCAACAATTATGGGGAAAATAAGCAGAAAGAAAAGAACATGATGATTGTCCTTATGATCCGTTTCACCTGTGGCTTTGTAATTCCTTTTCTGCTTATAACTTTTTGCTATGTTGTTATTGTATTCAAACTGAAAAAGAACCACATTGCAAAATCTTCTAAGCCTTTCAAAATTATGGGAGCCATTATCTGTTCTTTTTTTGTTTGCTGGGTTCCTTATCATATCTTCACCATCATAGAAATTGATCATCCAAAATACAATATGAACATACTAAATATTGGAATACAATGTTCTGTACTTCTTGCTTCCAGCAACAGTTTCCTCAACCCTCTTCTCTATGTCTTTATGGGCAAAGACTTCAAGCACAAATTGCGACTGTCAATTATCTCCAAGATGGAGAATGCAATGAGTGAAGATACACATACCATGAACAGGAAGTTTTCAAAAGTAACACTTTCATCTTATGATAAAGCATCTACTGCCATTTAAATGTTAAACCTAGACAATTTTACAATAATGTCATGTGATACGTTTTATAACTTAACGTTTTTATTTTATAAACTCTTTGGCCTTAGGTTTTCAGGAGTAAAGAAGCTTTCAAGAACTTGCCCTTCTATGTGTTCAGGTGGTTACATATATTTTTGTATCACATAGATAGAAAGAAATGTATTGTACAACAGGTACAAAGGCAATAATTGAAATGGGCAGATATCCATTCCTTTTCATACCAGGAATATATGTATATTCTGAAAATACTGAATGACACACAAATAAAATGCTCTTATGCTAGTTAGGTGTACCAGACTATGTTTAATAAGCATGCCTAGTACTAAAAATACAGTCAGATATTTAAAAGGACTTCAGTCAACTCAACTCAATAATACTCAAGTATAGTAAACCTTATTTTCACTGTGATCCGAAGTCTATGATGCCATCAGATATGTTATCACTTAGTGCATCTCTCCTTGTATGTTGCAACATTAAAGTCATGTACAGAGACACCACTAGTACTGACACAGCCTAGAACAATGCACTCAATACCAAAATAAAAACGCAGAATCTATGTTTTATATCCTCTTAACTTAATCATGGTATAACTGTGTGAGAAAATAATGCTGGTAGGTATATAAATGGATATGACCAGTGTTTGGTGTGCAAACGTCAGTGGTTCTAAAGAGGAGCCCACAAACATCAACAAGACAAAGTCAACCAAGACAGCTGTCAGAAACTTCAAAAGACTGATCAGACCATACAACTAGCTGTAATAAGATGGTCACTCAAACCATAACAGCTCTCAAAAACGTGGCCTTTTGAAAAACACAACAGAGTGACATTTGATTTTTGAAATTTTTCTGCATATTTTCTACTTTACTGTACACTTAGCCTGATTTATTTTCAGGTCCCAGGTTAATGCCTCTAGTAATGGTCAATGTGTCTTTGTGACAGTATAGCCTGTCAGCAGTCAGTCATTGATAGCACTTGTAATCATGCTGAAATACCTTTGAAACCCTTGTTATGTTGTACCTATCTTTGTAATGTTCGTGTTGGCCATTTCAGTTGACTAATTTGTGCCTTGTTGTAAATTAGCAATCAGACATTTGTCCCATATATCACTTGCTGTCAATTATATAACTGGTTATTTAGAATAAAATGTAGTGACATATTGCAGAGTCTTTGAGGAAATGTGCACAGAAATGGAGAGAAAATGTGCAAAACCTCAGAGAAGAAGTGACCAAGTCAGGATTTAATCCCAAATCAAAGGAACTATTAAAGCAACGGACTGAATCACTGCTCCTTCAATCCATCCTATATTCTAGCACAAAAAAAATGTAATACCCATTTCATTATCTAATGCAGGTTTAAATTAAATAATGTAAAATTGTCTAACATTAGTGCCGTTTTATATTTCTACCTTGTTTGTTTTTTAGGTTTTGTACATGTGCACTTCTATTTCAATAAAAGCTTATTACAACAAACAATAGTTTAACATAACATTCATGTTATTCATGTTATGCTTAATCTCATTTAAGGTTCGGAAATGGAACCTAAAAGTAACACATGAGTTTTCTTTAAGCTTTTTTGGTTAGAATGTGTTAGGTTATGGTAATAATAGGCAGTAATTTTTCCTCAAATCTTCCTAATAAGCACTGTATTAATTCCCTGGAGCTTTTTGTCAACAAATGGAAAAAGGAATTATAGTACAGTAATTTGTCTCGCCTGATTTTGTTTTAAAATTATTAATTATATTGTGGTTTATGAAAGACACATGAAATGAAGATTATATAATTCACTTTCATGCTGAATGGCATTTTGAAATTACTAATCCTCAGCATTTTGATTGTATGATTGCATCCAAATAAAAATATATGAATGAATCCATCCATCCATCCCTTTACTTTCAATCTGTTTTGTTAGTTTATATTCTAAAATGGATTTCAAAGTATATGTTCTGGAGCAACCTCCTGCTACCCTGAACCCCAGATGGACACAGAGATCTCAGAATTCTTTAAACACTGTATTATTAACTTTGCAACTAAGAACACATATAGCACTTAAATAGTGGAAGCCTGGAGAAGGAAGGATGGTCCAGCTGACAAGAAGAGCCCATGGACAAGAGCACATCATTGTGAAAAGGAGCAGAGGGAAGTGGTGCCTGATTCTACTACATGTTTGAACGTGATTTGACAGGGGTCATGTGAAGGGTTACTAAGGTAGCCAGGATCAAAGGTGAGTGTAGCAGAATACATCTTCAAATGAGTAAGAATTACTCTGGCAGTGACAAAGAACCTCAGTATGTTAGTGTAGGAAGGCAGGGTCCACTTTTGAGTAGCAAACTGTCATGCTGGAGTCTCGAAAGTGAAATATTTTGATTCGGTGGTGTAAGACACTGAGAGTAGCACTTTGGGAGGAAACACAAAGAATGAAAGAGAGGAAGCAATCCTTCAGATGTCATAGGTGTTTGTCTGCTAAGCAGCAAAAATAAGGAAAAGGAGACCACTGAATTGTGATGAAAAATCACAGAATAACCTGGCCCAAGAACTGGCAGCACAAAGTTCAATACCTTGGATCAGATTGTTCAAGTCCTTTCCCTTTAGCCAATGAAGGACAGTCCCTGATCTTAGAATTTATTGTGGAGTTTAGCTGGATGTGATACCAGGAGAGAGTTTAAGTTGCCTATGTGCAGAAATTGACAGAACCTAAAATATGGAGGGTGTTTGGACCAGGGGCACACTAACAATTGGAGTGCAAGGAGGAAGGGTAAGGTTCAACAGAGAAATAGAAATCAAGAGATGAGAAGTATGCAATTAGGAAAGTCATCTCACTTCAGAGAAAGTACTGTAATTGAAACTGGAACTGTAATTTTTTCTGACTGTCTTGTGTGTTCTCTGCTTGCATTTTGTTCTGCTTTTATAATTTTGCTCCATTTCATTGTCTATTCTTTGTTATATATGAATTGTTATTTGCAAGTTCCCAGGTCCGATTTCCCACTGCTGCTTGTTTACAGAGTACAGTGAAATTCTTATTTGCATGTGTTTAGGGTCCCCAGGTGCAATTAAAAATTTCTTAAGAGCCATATGTAAAATACCTTAGCTTCTCTGTTTTGGTGCATCTGACCATTTAGTTTTACCACTTTCAGGTTAAGGAATTTTGGCTTTCTTTGTGTGTATTTTGCAATTTTGACTTTTTAATTACTTTAAACAATCAATGCAGGATCTGTAAATGAAATTAAAAATAAAAGTATTGAACAAATTAAAAATCAGTCAGATGGCACCAGCATGTTAGTGGATGAATAGTGCAGAAAGGGGTGACAAAAAAATAGTGAAATCAAATGACTAAAAATAATTCTACAAAATGACTCCAATATATTACACACAGGATTCTGAGAACAGGAATCGAAGAGTGAAAGGAAATTTTTAAATCAATATAATAAGTTAGCATCTGTATGTATCAAGAACCTAAACTCTGAAAACACTTTAGAAAGACATCTGCAGCTTCCTTATTCCCTTAATATTAAAAGGGGCTTCTATTGTACAACCAGCAGCATCATGAGAAGACAAGAGAAGCAAGAAAATAACATAACATATTGCTGTTCTTGGGATAGACTTGTGCTTTTTGCAGCTCTGAAATGGTCATGTTGCTTGTGGATTAGCATGTTTAAGCAAGAATTTTTTTGTACTCTGTAAATGTGACCACAGTATGTTTGGGGTCATTGTCCTGCTGGAACACCCATGACCTCTGACGCAGACCCAGCTTTCTGACACAGGGCCCTACATTGCGCCCCAATATCTTTTGGTAGTCTTCAGATTTCATGATGCCTTGCACACAGTCAAGGCATCCAGTGTCAGAGGCAGCAAAACATCCCCAAAACATCTTAGAAACTCCACCAAGTGTGACTGTAGGTACTGTGTTTTTTTCTTTGTAGGCCTCATTCCGTTTTCTGTAAACAGTAGAATGATGAGCTTTACCAAAAAACTCTACCTTGGTCTCATCTGTCCACAAGATGTTCGCCCAGAAGGATTTTGTCTTTCTCAAGTACATTTTGGCAAAATCCAGTCTGGCTTTTTTTATGTTTCTGTGTCAGCAGTGGGGTCCTCCTGGCTCTCCTGCCATATCGTTTCATTTCGTTCAGATGTCGACGGATAGTTCGAGCTGACACTGTTGCACCCTGGGTCTGCAGAACAGCTTGAATATGTTTTGAAGTTGATTGGGGCTGTTTATCCACCATTCAGACTATCCTTTGTTGCAGTCTTTTATCAATTTTTCTCTTCCGTCCATGTCCTGGGAGATTAGCTACAGTGCCTTGTGTTGTGAACTTCTTGATTATGTTACGCACAGTGGACAAAGGAACATGAAGATCTCTGGAGATGGATTTGTAGCCTTGAGATTGTTGATATTTTTCCACAATTTTTGTTCTCAAGTCCTTAGACAATTCTCTGCTCTTCTTTCTGTTCTCCATGCTTAGTGTGGCACACTCAGACACACAACAGAAAGGTTGAGTCAACTTCTCTCCATTTTAACTGGCTTCAGGTGTGATTTCTATATTGCCAGCACCTGTTTCTTGCCACAGGTGAGTTCAAACAAGCAGCATATGCTTGAAGTAAAATGATTTACCCACAATTTTGAAAAGGTGCCAATAGTTTTGTCCGGCCCATTTTTGGAGTTCTGTGTGACATGATGTCAGATTTGGCTTTTTTTCTCTGTTTTTTCGTGTTGTTCCAATGCACATAAAAGAAGTAAAC
The DNA here is from genome assembly GCA_026402145.1 of Polypterus bichir lapradei. Taxonomy (NCBI): domain Eukaryota; kingdom Metazoa; phylum Chordata; class Cladistia; order Polypteriformes; family Polypteridae; genus Polypterus; species Polypterus bichir. Next base: position 14,375,093 of record JANRMT010062838.1, on the reverse strand, counting down.
GTGTATACCAAAACATTTGTAATTGCAACAATTTTCTGGGAGAAATGGTGCATTTTCTGAGAAAATTCCAGGGGTGTCGATAATTTTGGTCATGACTATAAATATCTCATTGGTGCTGGCAGTGGGATTAGTCATACCATAGATTATGTTAAAAGCAAAATTTGCCTTTTCACTGCGAGAAAAATTTTTTTTGCTGGGCGAATATTTCTGAGAGGCTGAACGATTATGAAGATTTAGCAAAACTGAATTTTTTTTTTTTTTTTTGAAAAGTAGGAACATCCCTTTGCTTTTATCCTCCTAGATTAGAGAGGTAGGATGAAGTTTATTGAAAAATGACATGGGGGGAAAAAACAGAACAATTTAAAGAGAGCTGTGGAGGAAATAGCCCATTATAAACCAAGAAGGGCGGCACGGTGGCAAAGTGGGTAGCACTGCTGCCTCGCAGTAAGGAGACCTGGGTTCGCTTCCCGGGTCCTTCCTGCTTGGAGTTTGCATGTTCTCCCCGTGTTTGTGTGGTTTTCCTCCCACAGTCCAAAGACATGCAGGTTAGGTGCATTGGTGATCCTAAATTGTCCTTGGTGTGTGTGTGCGCGCCCTGCCCGGTGTTTATTTCCTGCCTTGCGCCCCGTGTTGGCTGGGATTGGCTCCAGCAGACCCCCATGTCCCCCCATGTGAACCAATTTGTGTTTGGCCATTTTGAAAAGGTTAATCCTTTTTATTCTCCTGCTCAGCTCCCCTTTCAAGCCTATTTGGCCCAGACTTTGCATGAATGCCTCGCTGTGAAAATCAGTCCTAGTAAATCTGAGGGCATACCACACCTTGCTTGTAGAGCTGGTCTCCCATTCAGCCAGAGATGACTCAGCCAGGGCTACTGAGCATGTGTTTTAAGCATATGTTAGCTCAATGCATGGTATATCAGCTAATTCGCAGGGATGTTTTTGTATTCCAAGCCCTGCTTTTTTCCCCACACAATCAAATTGCAGTGATAATGCCCTTAATTTAATTTGAACTGTGCTCAAGCTGCTTAACTCCATGACCTACACAACATAGCCAACATTAACTGGACCATGTCTGAACTCAGTAATAGACATTAAAGATTAGTTTTACATTTGTTCTCTGCTTGACCACACTGTTGCCTTAGTAGTGGGCCTTGCTTTTGAGTTTATTGGTTAACCCCTGGGTTTTGTATACAATGCTAAGCCCAGTAACTGTGTGGAGTGTACAATCTGCCACCAAGTTCATTTTCTCTATAACATTTTTCCACAACCCAAACACATATATTTTATGTGAGCAAATTTGATTTATCCAAGGGTGAGTGAGCGCATATAAACAGAAAGGCATCCTGTGATTACTATTTTGTGCTCATTGTTATCAGGAGAGACTTTGGGTTTCCTTGATCCTGTTCAGAAAAAAGATTCAAAAACTTAATAGATGGCTGTTTTCATAGTGATTTCGAGCCATGACATAAAAACATGGATTTTTATGATCTGTGCATGTTTAATTTTAAGTTAAGTTATTGGCAACCAAAATGAACATTTAAAAAGATTTCTGTAGATGGACGTGAAAGGAACTATAAATTACTGTAGAAAGACAGTAAAAAGAAAGGACACATAATCCAAAAATATTTAGTCTCCTAGATGGAAAACACCTGTTTAATTATGGGTAATGAGAAGAATAGGGAGGCAGCCTTCAGTGTTCAACTCCCTCCATCGTACAGTATGTTCATCATGTCTTCTCATGACACAAAAGAATGAGTATCATTGGCTATTTTATAGTCCTGTGGCTGAAAGAGGCAAGAGGATCGGTGGAGCTTTGCTAAAGTAACGTTAACCCACATTCCTTTTAAATTGTTCCTCATAAAGACAGTTGAATGATTCATGTTGGATTATACATATCTGTGTACACTATACATCATTTGAAACACATGACGAGCAATGAAACCATAAAATTACTGTGCCCTTTCAGAACAGCACATTGTGACTGAGTGAACTGGGCACCCATGCTACATTAACTCAAACTTGGTCAGTACATTTATTATTTATGTTGGCTAAACCTTGATTTGTTCGTTTGTGTATGACTGGAGTGTCTAATTCGCCAAATAAAATTATTTTTCTTGTTCTGTTTGATGCTAAACACATCTGCAATCCATCAGTAGTTAGACTTTGCTCTTAATAGGACATTATGCTATTGGCAGAGGAGAGTATACACTGAAAATGACCAACTTATTTTTCTTTCCACACAGGTTATCCATTAATTGGTTGGTATAGCCTTTTTGAAATATACCAGTGTCAAACCATTGCTTAGTGTCCAGAACTGTGTAGTTGGTGTTATAAAAATGCTTAAATTTAAACAACCTTACTGTAGGTTTCTTATACTGCCCATGAATTGTTAAAAGTTGTGCACAATATTGATTGAATCACATTTAACATGAGGAGAGTGCCACTCCCGTATTCTCCAGCAAGTAGATTTCTATTTGGCCAGTTCAATTCATTAAACATTAACCCCAAGTTTTCTAGCCCAAACTCACCATCCATTTCCATCATTCACAAGAGAGACTTTGCCAGCCACTGGATCGACGTGCTCATGTATTACCTCCACATTTTACACAGGAGGGTCATTTCTTGGGTTACAAATTGTTGTAATCACATATGTCATCTGAATGTTGCAAATCACACTTTGGGAAAATTTATTTCTCACTCCATGTGTTCTGGCAGGGAAAGGTCAAACTTAATCAGTAAGCCAATGAAACGTTTAATATTTTAATAGGAAGAAACCCTTCTTGTTGAAATTTTGCATGCAGGGCATTCGAGTTACAGTGCTGTTTGATGACAGTCACATCCATCAAAGTTCTTATCTGGTGAAATGGGGGGAAAAATTGCGAGAAGTTGAAGTTAAGTGAAACAAGCAATAGCCAGCAATTACACAAAAAGGTAAGCTTTTACTCACCTACTGTAAGGTGCAAAAAACACAGTATAGATCACAAATGGGGAGGAGTGATACTGATGTACTGAGTCTCTTTCCATAGCTTTTGATTTGCATTCTGTCTGTGTACTACCTATGCTGTGCTTTTACATTATCTATAAAGAGATGACAGCCCCTTCTGTATGACATGCATATGTTCTACCTTTGCCCATGCTAATAATAATCTGCTAGGTTAACTAAATCGGTCGGTTGTAAATATACATCTGTTTCATCCAGGCCTGAGCCTAGCCTTGTGGCCATTGTTGCTGTGTTGGTCTGAATACAGATAAATCCTTACCTTTAAATGTTTCCAAAATAATTACAGTTTCACATGTTTTTTTGGCTCAGATTAGATTTAGTTCCTTGTAGTGGTCTGCTACTACATTATCCTAGCACAAAGAACTGCAGAATTAAATGATTTAATACAAGTGGAATCTATTTTCTCATTCTCTAATGCCATTATCAAAAATGATACACTATGAGTAGAGTGTGTCCCATTCAGAGTATGGTAATTACGGAGCATTTCTGAGTACTAAACATTTGTGTTCTGGTTACTGAAATATTTGTGCATTCACTGTCATGCCAGTACTACTAACACACCACCCAAGATAATCCTACATCAAATAGGCATTAAAGCAGAGAAATACCCATTCAATCAACATTTCATTTGCCGTGATACTGAGGAAGAAAAGGCCTATGTGACATTCATTGCAATGCAATGTTAAAGAGCATATAGCAGACAATCACTCAGTACCATTTTTTTTTGGGCAGTTACTGACAAAGCTCAGCTTTCAGCACCTTGAGTGAGGCTACTTTTTTTATTTATTCTTCCATCACCAGGATACAATTGTCCAATTTCATGCGTTGTGCATTATGCACCAGGGTCATCATAAAATCTTTAGTCCGGTGCAAAATAAACATATGACAGGAATCTAACTTTGCTAAAATATGTTGGATGCATACTGGTTTTATAATGCTGGCTTATGAAGTAGCCTGTTGAGACTGAAGATTGAAAGGCACCTCATTTATAACTGATAGCAACTGCTGGAGAAAGATAAAATCAAGTGCCAGAGGTTTTGAAGTCATTACTCAGGAGTCGAGAAGGTCAAACAAAGTCAGATATCATACAATGGGGCTGAGACAAAACACTATTTCAAGAACAAGGTGTAGTTGTAAAACTATTATTTATTTGTTTATATTTGTTAACGTGTCTCATTTAATGTTCAATAAATTTGAGAATTGGAGCATCTATTATTCTCACACTTCAATAAGTTGTCGACTGCTCTGTTGAATTTTATAGTAACACCACACACAATGTGTCCTTGGAGATAAGTGCAACACTGACTTGAATGACAGTCTCGCTAGTGCATTGCATTGTCTAAGCATTGCATCCCTTGATTTATATTCAGAATAATCTGGTTTCCTTCCACATCCCAAGGAAAGACTGATTAATGACTCATAATTGAGCTTTACCCAGTCCTGGCTCCAATGGTCCTGTATACACAGTTTTGAAAAATGAAAGATTGAGTAAATCAATCTACAAGTGTGAGTGCATTTACATGCACTTTAATAATCTGGTTATCCACAGAAACCTGGAAAAGCCATGTATAACCTTATTCCGGTTAGAGAAATGGGGGTTATGTGACTAGGTGTCACATGGGGGAAGGACAGGGTTCATTTAGTTCTTAAAACTTGGCTATAAGAGCCAACAACATCCCTTTTTCCCTTCTTGTATTTACATAGCTGAGTTGTCATCTATCACAAGATATTATTGATGAAGGAGAACACATTAAATCTAAATTTGCTTTTTTCTACCACACATGAACCATTTAAGCTTTATTGTACAAAGTGTGATGAAAATAGTTTTAATAGTTTTTATAAATTTAAGATTGAAAAGTTGCACTAAAAATATTTAAAAGTTCTATATTTGCCATCTAAATTAAAAAAACGGTTAGGTTATGGTTTTGTACTGTGTTATAATTAATTCACACTCTGACAGCTGCGATTCTGTGGGATGGCAGTACTGGAAAAGTTACATCAGCAAATGGAAATTCCAGAACTATGATACTTGCGAAGACTTATTTTGTCTTATTAAAGTTTAAAACTCAGTGAATGTATTGAAAGAATTTATCGAGTTGAATGGTGCCAGGAAATGACTCCACACCGACGTGTATTTGGCCTTTCATAACATAACTTTCTCATAATGACTTAATCCAGTTCAGGATGAAAGTGGGCCTGGAGCCATCACAGCAATATTGGGGGCAAGCTAGGAAACTACCTTGGTGAAAGTGCCAGCCCATTGTTGGGCTCACTAACATGAATTTGGGTTTATTTGGAATCCCCAGTTAACCAAACCAGTAATAGGACATCTTTCCCTGTTAAATGTGGCAGTAGCATAACTCTTTGCTGTAGGCCTGAATTACTTTAATTTATAAACCCACATAAGAATTCATTATTACTCTAAAGGTAGCTAATCAAATCTGTCAGATTCTTCAAAATTCTCCATCATCAACAGTATCATCAACATTGACCCAATTGGAATGGTCTATGTAACAAGTGAATCAAGGACTGATTTGTCTTGTGCTGGATCGCTTAATATTAACTTCTGCTCCATCATTTCCAGTCCTTGTATATTTTATCATGCTTTTCTTTGTTTGTGGGCACTGTATGAGTTATACTTCTGGCTGAGTATTCATTGGTTCTCAACTCTTGCACACACAGGTGCCAGTCCCTACAACCTGTGACAAAATCAAATCAGTTACAAAGTGCATCATCATTATAATTAAATATGGGTAGCTGACAGTAGAAGGTAAAAATACAAAAACTCTTGTCAGCAGCATTAATGTTGAAAAATAAAGCTTGTGGTACTAGTTATAATAAAGTCAGAGTTCTTATGTTCTTTATTCATCTTCATAAGTGGCCAAAAGTCTGAGAATGACACAAATATTGGTTTTCACGAAGTTTGCTGCTTCAGTGTTTGTAGAGACTTTTAAGGATGTCTGTATCTTGAAATCATAAAGCATGTTTTAAAGCACTCGCAATATTACATTAGATAAAATAACAATGGGCCAAGCAATAAATACCTTTATATGTGATATTTGTAATGTTTTATTAATTTGGATTATTGATTACTTACATTTTTATCATTATTTTAATGGTGGTGTTTTCATTGTGGGTGCTTTGGCAAATAAAGGAGACCATTCAGAAGAACATAAAACTTTGTAGCCAAAAATGACAGACTTTCAAAGTGCAAAACAGTAGAATAGCTGATAAGCAGTCTGGGGTTTGAGAATGTTAACACGGAAAACCAAATACCAAAACTTGATGTACAGAACAAAACATACGAAAAACTTTAAAACTAACTGGCTAATATTTGTGAAAATTTGTTAGCTGTTTTTTAGTGTTCAGTCTGAAGGTGGGCTATCTTTTATAGTGGCAATAGTAGTATTGCCTCGTGTACAGTATAGCAGCTGTGGTTGTTGTTACTGCTAATATGGTGGCACAATGCAAAAGCAGTAATAAATATAAATAACAATACAATACTCGTAATAATACTTTAAAATATAAAGGAAAATGATTCATGCAGATACTGTACTAAATGAGATCTTAATTGTTTTGTCACCACTTTGTGTGTTTGTTTTTTGTGGATGCTGCCATTTTATGTTTCTAAATTTCATGGGCTGCACTGTTTATTTGTTTAGATATTATGAAGTTTCACTGCTACTAGGCTTGCAGCTCATGTGCCATGTGACCTATGGGATCATGGCATCAATGAAATACTATGCAAGATGTCTACTGTCATGAAATAGTGCCTGAACATCAAGCCATTAAAGGATTGACTTTGCGAGAGGCAAATCCTTGAGCAGACTATTAAAGGAAAATATTCCAGCCTTGACTTTAATTTGTTTTGTTCTGTGGTTTAGTCCTTTGTATGTTGGTGAACATTCAAGCTACTTGTGAATTGACTTCAGCAAATGTCTTTGATGGTATTTTTGAAAACCCTAAAAGAAAACCTCAGTTAACCTATATCACTCGATATTAAAAAATGGTCCTATAACAACAACATAAATAGAAATGAGATTTTAAAACAGGAAGGCAGTGAAACGATTTAAATTTAGCGTTACGTGTGTGTACTAGTTTTAGTTATGATGCTGATTCTCATGCTTTAAAAGTAATTCAAGTATTTAGTATTATGTGAGCTATGTGAACAGTCTGACTATAAAGCATTACATTGGTCAACTCTAGTTATTACAATAACTAGAAGAGGTTTCAGAAGCAATACATTCATGTGTTTAAAAAATATACTGAATGTTAGTAGCTCATGAATAAAATTGGGGCTAAATGAGCAGGTTTATGCATCTTTCAACAAACTCCTCTGATTATCTAGAAAACAGCTTTGGGTTTCACATAAACAAGTTTATGTTTATTTGATCATTCCAGTTTTCCTTCCTTAAAAGATTCATTAATAGCAGGAAATATTAAGGTCCTCTAAAACAGGTATGTCAAACACGGCCCGCAACAGAAATCTGTGCGGCCCGCATGACAGATCCTAGTTAGCACTAAACTTGTACAAAATGATTACTATCGTTTGTAATTGAATCATTCTGCATCTTCGCCATTACTTATTGACTTTTCTTACTTCTGCCTGTTTTCCCATGGCATTACGGTACCGGAAACGTCATCTGCTAGTATAGTTGCAGCCGCAAAATTGCAACTGAAGTGCAAGGCTGCGGTCCGCAGCGCACTACCAGGCTGCGAGAGAACTGCCAGCAACGGAGACTCACTCAGTGAAGGGCTACAGCAAAAAGGCTGCCCCCTTCACTGAGGACACTTTTCAGAACGCTAGGCGGGCGGGGCTTTGCAGCGGCGCAGAAAGAGGAGAGAGACCGCGGTGAGAGAGTATTATAACGAAGTATTATGTTTCTGACAGTTTCCCCATATGACTCGAGTCCACAGAAATCTCGTTACTACGAAGTACATTCAGCATGAGATACTTTCATTACAACGAAGTGACCTTGAAATGCTTGAATGAATCATCCACAGAGCAGTTAGTTCTGTGGTCACTGCTCAGTTGTGGACATTTGCACAACGATCCCCAAACAGAAACACTGTAAAAAATGTTCTTTCTTCGAACTTTCCTCGTACTGTTTTTTTGCTGTTTTTGTTTTGTGTGGTTTTAAGTGATACCTTTTCCTTATTGCTCGTCAACATCTGAAAAATATACATTGGAATTTAACTCATTGTCACCCTTCTATAGAAACGGCATACTTGTTATATACAAAAAAGAAGAAAAATCTCGGGTTGCAAATGTATGCGAACTGCTGCATTTGAAGACGCCGAAAAAGCCGTTTTTATATGGTTGCAGTGATGCTTGTTCAAGAAACATTCCTATTAATGTGGCACTCATTCAAGAAAATATGAGGTTTTTAAACTCTCTTGGGACCCGGACAAACAATCTCACACGCGGCAATAGCGCTTCGGGACGCACTTCTGCGTGTCGTTCCCGTTGGGGGGGGGTCCCAGATCCCAGATCCCAGATCCCAGATCCCAGATCCCAAAAGAGTTCAGAAACCTCACAATATGAAGAAGAAGAAAAGGGTGATTTGGCTTCTGATTGACAACTGTGCTGACCACAACATGCTTCCGCATTTAGATAATGTTCACGTTGAATTCCTCCCACCCAATTGCATGGCAGTGCTTCAGCCATTGGATTTGGGTATCATTCGCACTCTAAAAATGTATTATCGCAGGGAAATGCTGAGAAAAATTCTCGTCAGCATAACTTGTAGAAAGGAGAAGATTAAACTAACGTGAAAGAAGCTATTGAAGCTGCTTCCATTTCCAACATCCTATGTTTGTGATGCACATTTTCTGCAGTGACAGCAACCAAAACGAGATTACGGAGTAGACTGAACATAAGCAACACTCTTCGCTTGTCACTGTCTTCCATCGTCCCAGATGGGATCATCTGGTTGCAGGAAAACAAGCTCAGGGCTCTCACCGATTCCGCATTATGGTAAGCTGTATAATTTCTATTACTAAATTATAACAATAATAATAGAAATGTAATGTAAATTGTGTATAAAACTGCCCTACAAACCCGCCCATAATCACCCCACAAACTCCAACCTCCAAAAACCCACCGGTCCCTGGAAAAATGTGCTTCTAGTAAAGCGTCCTTGGTGTCAAAAAGGTTGCGGACCACTGGGCTACACTACTGGCTGGACTGCTGAGACTGGCCACTGGGCAGAACTATCCATTATGAGTAGTAACAGCTTGCATATTTTCATGTTTTTTTGCTCTGGTTTTATGTAATTTTGTGCTAGTATTGTAACAAACAGTTAGTACAGACTACAGCTGAAGGTCTGAAGTGGACGCAAGAAGTTGGTGAGTTGTTTATTAACAGATTTTTGTGATTTTGAGTTTGTATAATTAGTGTAGGTCAGGGGGCTTTTTGCATATCGGCTTATTTTACAATATAAACTTTGAAGTAAACTTAGTAAAGTAAAATTTGATTTTTGGAGGATTTGTTTTCCGTCTTGTATTACTGAGCAATGAATTCAGTGAGCGTTTTCGCGATTTCAGTTCACACGAACAGGAATTTGTGCTGTTTACGTCACCATACTCTTACAACGTTGAGAATGCGCCTGAGAATATCCAAATGGAATAGATTGAACTGCAGTCAGATTCTATTCTGAAGGCAAAATACAACGAAGTTGGCATGCCAGTCTTGTATGCTTACCTGCCACCCTCGTATGTGCAGATCCATAAGTTGGCATCGAGAGTACTGTCTATGTTTGGAAGCACTTACCTTTGTGAGCAATTGTTCTCGTTAATGAAAGCTACCAAAACCCCACATCGCTCAAGACTTACTGTCGAGCACCTTTCATCCCTCATAAAAGTTGCAGCTGCACAAGATTTTAAGCCTGATATTGACAAACTGGTTACTAACAAGAGATACCAAGTGTCAGGACAAAAGAAATAAATCTCACACTGTAAGACTCCTATATAAGCAATGAATATAATATAATAATATAAGGACTTAGCTAAGAGGCTAAGGCTCTAATTGTACGCTGTTGTACGGAGATTGTATGGAAATAAATAGCTTTTCTTTAAACTTTAAATTTGTTACATTTTTTAAAGTTTTCAGTATTGGAAAGAAAGCTACAGTAACTTAGTATAATAGTATTTGTTACAGTGCGGCCCGCTGACGCACATATGGCAGTCGAAGCGGCCCACCAATGGTAGTGACTTTGACATGCCTGCTCTAAAACATATGCTATTTTTAAAATGAGACCAAAATATAACCTGAACCTGCACTGCAAACCAACTCTGACACTTTCTTGTAATGTTAAAAAGGCCATTGTGAAAATCTGGACATAAGTAATATTGATTTTGTTTAGCCCTCTTTGATTTGTTACATTTGCATTTTAAAAATTAATATATATTTAAAAAAAAGTGGATTTGGAAGACAGTTGGATGGATGTATGATAAAAAACTTGACCTGGAATTAGAGGGGTAGATGATAGATGAATGGATTGAAGAATTGCATTTTTTCCTGTATCATCAATTTTTTTAGTAAACAAACCCTACTTTAGAAGATCAGAGACACTTTGATGGTTAATAAACCACAGAGCAGTGTTATTAGGCACCATTACAGAATATTACTAGAAACCTATAAAAGCATACTTGAGTTATTCAGAGTAATTATGGCGACAAGAACCGACTATAATGTTTCGTTAGTGTGTTTTTCTTTTTATTACCTCCAACCTCCTGAAAGGTACCTTTCTTAATGGCTACTTCTATTGCATGTCTTAATTAAATCTTAGCTACAGAGATGGTGATTAGGCTAAAAAGCAAAATCCATTTGGGTTTTGCTCATGCCACTCTTTTTCTGTTTAGCCATTATTGACAGGAGAGGGCAGCAATTTCTAATCTTGGATAAATAATTTAGCAGTTTAAGAAGACCTTTCATTTTCAATATTCACCTTTCTTCTATTTTTTACTTCACAGTTTGAAAAATTGTTTTTAAATAGGAGAGTGTTGATACTGGTCATCTCTCCTTACAAAGCTTGCATTCCATGGAATAGGTTCCTCTTGAAAATAATTACACTATAAATAAAGACATTTCCTTCAAAAGAAAGTATCGAAGGCATTTAATTAAATCATTCACTTTTTCCCCACTGTATGATTGCTTGGGTCTCAAAAAATTGTTGTGATTTTTGTTAGGTTGTGGATCATTAAGAGAAGTCTGAAAGGAAACACTGATTTCCAAGGCATTCTGGAGGCTTGTGGCATCTGAATCATTAATTTGAAGGCAAAATGAAACAGCCGTAGTCAGGGAGGCTTGCAGTCAAGCCATTTTCATGAAGTTCTGTGTTATCTGTACTTTTACATCACAGCTTCAGTTAAAAATGCAAGTGCACTTTTTCAGAATTATTTAAAAAAAAACTGCACAAAAACAGAAGCACACAAACTCTCTCTATCAAAAGATGGCTTACTACCCTTTTCTGTTTTAAGCACATCTTCTTATTTTGCACCATCACTGCAATGATGTTTACTCTTTTTAAACTGTTCCTGTACTCAATATATTTTACTTTGTGGCTTGCTATTATATTCTGGGGTTTGAAACCTGCAGAATTCCATTTAACTTTTATTTTCTTCTCGGTTTTGATTGAAGATTTGTTAATTTAACTTCCTATCATGTTTTAAATATCTGGAGAAGAAAAGGAAAACCTTGCAGCAGACATGCTTTATAGAGATACTCTGCTGTCTATACTGTATGGTTTAAAAAATTTGATAATGATCTTGTTGTCTGTTACCCTGGTAGGGCCATCAGTTTTAAGTCAGAAATCAGAAAAGCGGAAAGAAGCCTTGAAGCAGAAGAAATAAATGTTTCGTTTTTCAGCAGCTTGTTTTTGGAACAACTTGAATGACTTACTGTAAATAGTCAAATTTCACTGAAGAGTGTCTTTCCATTATCCTAAGTTCTGAACAAACACTTAGGGTGGTTATCATCTCTCTGTCCTTGGTGATATTGTAAATTAATGCCAGCTGAAGTTCCGAAGTGACTTTTATCCTCTCCAAGTGATTCAGTTTTTATCTATCTTGACAGTGGTGGTTTAATCAGCCAGTTGTAATTCCAGTTCAGGTTATCAGAATTCTACTTCTCATGTCAGATTGGTACTTCAGCTAGAATCCCCCTGATAGAGCATATCAGAAGGTATCATTTTTCTGTGCTAGGTAAAATAAAGTTAAAAGATCACTCATTATGAATAGAGATCAGATGACATGATTTTCCTAAAATGGTCAGGCAGTCTGAAGATCTGAGCTGTTTACTCTAGACCTTGCTAGTACAGTGATCCTGGTAACCCATGGGTAAAAACTGAGAAACATTAAAGAGCTAAGATTCTGAAAAAAGAAGCACATGTCAAACTAGCAAAATACCCGCGCTTCGCAGCGGAGAAGTAGTGTGTTAAAGAA
>JANRMT010062838.1:14249618-14362249 GCA_026402145.1 Polypterus bichir lapradei | reverse complement strand
ATCATTCAGTTGTCTTTGCTCTTATGTCATTTTAGAGCTGGACGCCTGGCATCTTTTTTTGGCAACAAGTTCGTTTATGTTTGGTGTGAGGTTCTGTGTTGTGGAGATTCTCAGGATGGACTGCAGGTGCTCATCAGTGAGGCGACTCCTGTGTGCTGTTTTGTTAGTCTTTATCACTGAGAAGAGCTTCTCACACAGATATGTGCTACCAAACATGCACAAGGTTCGAGCCGCATGTAGACGGACTTTTTTTGTTCTTCAAAGTCACCAAAGCGCCGTGCAAACTCAGTGCGCTCAGTTTATCAGCAAAGTGCGTATTTGGGAACACCGTAGTGCCGACTTGGTTCAACATTACTTGGCAACAGGGAAAGTGGGGCAAGTTGCACTGGTGCATTTGTGTCTCCCATTAAAGCAGCTTCACTTGAAATCACTTTGTGATTGTGCACGGGTAAAAACGTCCGCTGAAGTGTCAGATTCTTATTTAATTCTTCTGCTTTCTGTATCTTCTGCATTGCATTCAGGTCTTTCAGGTTATCTTGATGTTTTGTCTCATTGTGCTGTCTTAGATTAAATTCTGTAATTACACCCACATTAGCTCCACAAATGAGACACACGGGTTTACCGGCAATGTCAGTAAACATATACTCAGCCTCCCATCGGTTTTTAAAGGCTCTATGTTCAGAATCACCTTTTCTCTTCGGCATCGTGTGGGCTAGCTTCACAATAACTGTGCAAGTTATAAGCTAGACTTGATTAACGCGGTAAGTGTTCGGCAAGGCAGCTAGACTTGATTAACGCGGTAAGTGTTCGGCAAGGCAGCTGAAGCGCTGCATTATGGGATCTGTAGTTTATTGTGTTACCAGCGCTTCATATACCCGGGCCATTAATACAGTATATAAAATGATCTCGCGGACCGGATATAATTACACGCTGGGCCGGATGTGGCCCGTGGCCCTTGAGTTTGACACATATGGACTAAATAGAACTTGAAAAGATATATTTTTTCGTACATCGAGCCCGCGTGCTATTGTGGTTTTGCCTGCATGCCTCAATAAGTCACCCTCCCCTCGCTCTTACTTTTTTACCGTTCATCTAATGAATACACTGAGTATGGCTTTACCAAAACAATCATTGATTGCGAATAAAGTATTCATTATTCGAGTATGTAGATCGGGGTATATATATACACGTTTCTTACTGCATCAATAAACAGCTCGTCTTCTTTATCTGAGACCTGACACACTGCATGCACGGTTTTTTTTTTTTTTTAACACTGTCTTCCTTTAGTGGGACATTCACTTTTTCCACCGTGTGCTTTGTTTCTGCAGTAGCTGCAGTTATGAATAATATGCTTGTATGTATTAGACGCTTCTTATTGTTTCACTGCCTTCTCAATTATATAATGCATGTTTTCTTCAGCGCTTTTTGGGCCTCTTCCTGGTTTTCTACCTACTGCGTGATTACGTGGGAGGCGTGATGATGTCACACGAAACTCCGCCCCCACGGGTTTCAAGCTCATCTCCATTACAGTAAATGGAGAAAAACAGCTTCCAGTTATGACCATTACGCGTAGAATTTCAAAATGAAACCTGCCCAACTTTTGTAAGGAAGTTGTAAGGAATAAGCCTGCCAAATTTCAGCCTTCTACCTACACGGGAAGTTGGAGAATTAGTGATGAGTCAGTCAGTCAGTCAGTGAGTCAGTGAGTGAGTGAGGGCTTTGCCGTTTATTAGTATAGATTCATTGGCCATCCATGCTATGTGTACTCCTCCACCAGACAAAAGAAATATCGAGTGGAGACCAGCAGGTTCATATTGGACCACACACCCACTCTGCTAGATGATAGGCCTGTAGCCACCATAGAACACAGGAAAGAAGGAAAATACTGTCGTTTCATGTGCATCATGAGCCAAGTTAACAATAAACATGCCTCTGAATAGAAATCTATAAACTTGGAAAGTATATAGTTATATCTTTCATTTAGATCAGATGAAGTTTCTTTAATTAGTCTTTAATTAGTTGTGTTAGGTAATTAAAGGAGTGGATGGATGAGAACTACTTGTCTTTAAATACAGATAAAACGGAGATGTTAATTGTTGGAGGGAATGACGCGGATCACAATAATATTCTATAATCATTTAACTCAGTTGTAATCAACATTAATTTTACTGAATCAGCGCGCAATCTAGGAGTTATCTTTGACTCTAGCATGTCATTTAAAGCGCATATTACAAAGTTGTCCAAATCATGTTTCTTCCATCTTAAACATGTTGGGAAATTAAGGCGCTTTCTAAATAAACAGGATTCTGAGAAATTAATTCATGCATTTATTTCTAGCAGGATTGACTACTGCAATGCGTTGTTCACTGGATGTTCAAACTATTCTTTATACAGCCTCCAGTTAATCGAAAATGCTGCTGCAAGAATTATTACAAGAACAAGAAAATACGAACACATAACTCCCGTTCTTAAATCCTTACAGTGGCTCCCGGTTAAGTTTAGGGCAAATTTCTAAATCCTCCTTTTAACATATAAAGCATTAAATGGCCAAGGTCCGGCTTACTTGTCTGAACTTATTATGACTTACAAACCAAGCGCACATTAAGATCCCAAGATGCTGGTCTGCTTATGATTCCAAGAATTAATAAAATAACAGTGGGAGGTCGAGCTTTTAGTTACAGGGCCCCTAAACTGTGGCCTGGTCTGCCTGCTACTATAAGAAATGCCCCTTCGGTCTCAGCTTTTAAATCCCAGCTGAAGACTCACTATTTCAGTTTAGCATATCCTGACTAGAGCTGCTGATTAACTCTACAGACTGCATCTCAGTTGTTAGTCATTAGCACTAAAACATAAGTAACATGATAGTTATAATTGGATACTAACCCTCACCTATTCTGTTTCTCTTCTCGGTACTCAAATGTGGCACTTGGTGCCATGGCCAACCTGCCAGGTTATTTTGCCTGCCTAAGGTAAAGTCATCCCTGATAGAGGATCGCAGGAATCGTGGGAGAGAGGGGTCCTTTCATCGAATTAGCGCAATTTCAGCTGTGGAATGGCCAAATGGGGGAGGCAGCTTGATGAATGAGGTCTCCAGGACTCTAAACAAATCCAAATCACATCATGTGATATCATCTACTGTTAAATTCTACTCTGTACTTCTAAAATGTTTATTTTTATACTGTATTGAGGATTTGTTCTGTTCTGTGTATTGTATTGTATTGACCCACTTTTTTTTCTTTTTGACACCCACTGCACGCCCAACTTACTTGGAAAGGGGTCTCTCTTTGAACTGCCTTTCCCAAGGTTTCTTCCATTTTTTCCCTACAAGAGTTTTTTTTTGGGAGTTTTTTCATCTTCTTAGAGAGTCAAGGCTGGGGTGCTGTCAAGAGGCAAGGCCTGTTAAAGCCCATTGCGGCACTTTTGTGTGATTTTGGGCTATACAAAAAATAAATAGTATTGTATTGTATTAAAATAACAGTATCTGGCTAATAGTCACACTGCTGGAAATTAAATAATTCCTTTTGGCTAACAAAAGCTAGGAAAAGCAGACAATTAAGGGCCTGAAACCTTCAGTAAAAAATAAATGAACAAATACGAGTAAGGGCATTGAAAGTTTGTGAATTCAAGTTGTGAAGAGCAAAGGTGGGAGGTTGAAAATTGGAATGCAGATGTTTATTTAGAAATTCATGTGCAGGCAAAAAAAACTTTCATACAGAACCTACAGTATCTGTAATGTATTTAATTCAGTCTTTTTGTAACATTGTTCATACAGTTTGTATGAAAAAATGTGATGTGTCCCGCACTTGAATTTCCATGTTTAAGTATGTGATTTTAGCTCTAAAGTGTTGCAAGTCATTATTCACGATTACAGTTCAAACTTCTGTCTTCTTTAGATCATAAACTATGGGAGTGATTGTATTCTAAATCAATGGGTTTTTGACATTTTACATTGCTGTTTGCCATGCCAAGTTTCTTTTTGGTTGATAGACACATTTTTGAGTTGCTATATTCACAGGCACATGACTCTATACTGTAAGTGGTTATATTGTGATCAGAGATGTTTAAAATGTGTAATTCTGTTGAAAGGTGAAACTCAAAATTTTAGCCCTTTCAATCTCTGTGTACATGGACTGAACTTGAGAACCACAGGTATGCAGTTTTCTGAAAACATCTTAGAACACCCTAGAAGATTATTTTTAAGGCTGGGCAGTAAGTGTTAGCTGGTGAACCATTATGCAACATTAGAATAAATGCAAATGAACATTAATACAAAAAAATTAACAATTTTGTTTTTTCTAAAAATGTATTGATATTTTATGAGATGGCTAGAACAATTCCTGCTTATTCCCTGGGCAGTCCTTGAAGCTCCCTAGCTATTCCATGCAGCTGTATGTGGGGAATTTTACCAATGGCATATCTGATTCATGTACATTTGGTGGTAACCACAAAGTGCTGAGGTACCTCAAGGAGAAGTTTGGTAATGGCTAGCTAACATACTTTGATAGGTTAAAGTCATACTTTGTACCAACATGACTATAGTTAGAAAACAAGAAACAGAACACCCAAACAGAAGAAAGCAGAAGACCTAAAATTTGTCTGCATTTGATGTGTGGTTCTTAAAGGTCACTGTCTTAACAGATTGATTCCAATCTATTGCAGTCATCTGAGATCAACATATATACTTAAACTGTGTGAAGAAGTTTTAAAGGAAATGGTCTTATAGGGTGTGTTGCAGATAATAAGCCATTCTTGGAGAAAGGCAATAAGCGTAAGGAGTTTTAGTACACAAGAAGCCATAAAACCTATAGCAAGAGCCAATGGCAGAAGGTCTTATAAAGTAATGAGTCCAAATTTGGAATATGTGGGTCACAAAATACTAGAATACCTGAAAAGGAAACAGCAAGAAGTACATTAAAGCCTGTCTGCATAAAACTGGTGTCACACACAATGAAAGTTAGATGTCACACAATAGAAATTTGAGTAAGTGTTATAGAGAGAAGGCTTAAGGAAGAGACCCCTATAAGGACGGAGCAGTTTGGTTTTATGCCAGGGAGAAGAACAGGTGATGCAGTCTTTTTATTAAGACAGCTAATAGAGAAGCATCAAGATAAACAGAAAGGTGTGCATACTGTATAGTGTTTATTGAATTGGAGAAAGTGCCACATCAAGTGGTCTGGAGGCACTAGAGAAGTATGTGAGGATTGTCCAGGAACTGTATATGAGGGGGTGAGGACTTAAAAGCAGTGTTGGGGTAACAGATAAGATCCTAGTTAGAGAAGGTGTGCACAAGGGGTCTTTAAGTCCTTACCTCATTGATCTGCTTATGAATGTGGTGAGTCATGGGATAAAAGACAAATTGCTTGTTTTTTTCCTTATAACACTGAGTTGTGTAGCACTAGAAAAGAGGAAGTGGAGAAGAAGTTGGAAGTATAGAGAAGGGCTTTGGACAATAGAGGGTTGAAGATAAACAGGAAGAAGACAGAATATATGATATGTAATAATGATCATAATTCAGTAGTTAGCCTGCAGGGAAAACTATTTAAATTTAAATATCTAGGATCAGTGGTCGCTCAAGATGGAGAACTGGATGCAGAGATAACCCATAGAGTGTAGTGTGAATGGAACAATTGGTGGAAGGTATGAGGATTATTGTGAAATCAAAGAACTGAGGCAATGGTTAAAGGCAATTTTTTAGGACAGTCGTAAGACCTGCAATGACGTATGGAGTGGGTAGTAAAGGGAGTGTAGGAGAAGATGTTAGATGTGGCAGAAATGAGAATATTGAGATGGATGTGTGGAGTTACACAAAAGGACAGAATAAGAAATGAGACAATCAGAGGTACAATAAAAGTGGGAGAGATGTCTTAAAGTCCAGAAAATTAGGTGGAAGTGTAATGGACATATGATGAGGAGGGACCATGAATATGTGGAGAAAAGAGTGATGGGAATGGAACTACAGGGGAAGAAAAAGTGAGGGAGGCCAAAGTGGAGGAGGATGGATAAAGTAAAAAAAAATCTGAAGAAAAAGGAACTAACTTGCAAGGAGGAGAAGGAGAACTGTTTGAAGATGCTTCAAACACAGGGTTCCCCACATAGAAGTGGGAGTAGAGGAAGAAGTAAAAGAAGAAGACTACATTAATGCTTGTCTGCAGTCTTCTTGGAAGCATGGTGGTGGTTCTGTCCTGGTCTGGAGTGCATTTCAGCAAACAGGATAGGGGATCTGGTTCAAATTGAGCGGTGTGTGACTGCAGAGAAAGAAACAGATTTTGATTTACCATGAAGTTTAGTAAAAACATATTTGCAAAAACTTACAACTTTCAGCAAGATTACAACTTGAAGCACACTGCAAAGACAACTGAAACCTATTCGAAACAAAAGTCTGCCAATGAGACAGTGCTGGTATTGGACTGACCACCTTGGAGCCTCAGCCTCAACATAACTGAGACAGTGTGGGATCACTTGGGACAAGGAAAAGAACAGAGGTTAGAGGAAGAGTTATGGCAAATCCTAAAAGAAGCCTGGAAGAGATGGCCACAGGACTATTTTGAAAAAAAAAAATCACAGCAGTGTGCCAAAGTGAATTGATGTAGTTTGTATTGTGAGTTCATTCAAAATAGTAATTTGATTTATAAACACATAACTTGTTACTTTTATAGATGATTGTTTGTGATGATTCCAATAATTTCACAAGTAAAAACTTGCTGCTCAAATGCCTAGCATTTAAAAATATTAAACTCTGACACAGTATTGCATTGTAGGGAATATTGTAGTAATGTGATGTCAAGCACATGACTTTTTATAAATAAAAATATACTTTTGAAATGTTGACGCTACGTCAATGTTTTCTAAGTATACAGAGCTCTAAATTAAACGTTGGGGAAAGTAACAAAAAGTTGAGTGCATTACACTTCCTGTT
This sequence comes from Polypterus bichir lapradei, assembly GCA_026402145.1. Lineage (NCBI taxonomy): Eukaryota > Metazoa > Chordata > Cladistia > Polypteriformes > Polypteridae > Polypterus > Polypterus bichir. Next base: position 14,355,333 of record JANRMT010062838.1, on the reverse strand, counting down.
ATGATTTATGTCCTGATTAAAGATGACCTTCTGCCTTTTCTCTTACCACAGAGGTTAAAACAAAGAATGTCATTGGCAGTGCACTTTTATGCACAGTCAGCATATAAGTGCAAAATGTTTCTACAGGTTTTACTTGTGGGTGAGAAAGTTTTGCTGGCTTCTCTTTCTTTTAAGTTATATGCATTTTAACACTTTTTCATCTTTTCAACATTCTGTTTTTAATTATGCTAGGTAGTGGAAGTTGGGAGGTGCATGTGACTGATTGAGCTGGCTGTGTACAAAAGGCAAACATACTAAGTGGGGTGTGTCTTGTTATGTTATATGAGCCCGTTATGGCACCTGAAGGACTAATGTACCTAGCCCAGTCCATTTTATTTGCTTTGCTTATTCAAAATGATACATTTTGATAAGGTTGTCTACTGGTCCTGCTTCCCTTAGGAGCTCATTCAACCTCTAAACCCTCCTTCCAAAACTTATCAACACGCCGGGTTCAGGTGCACGGCTGCAAGAGCCCTGCAATTTAAGTATCAGTTTGACTTTTATTGTTAAATTCTTTTAACATAAAATATCAAGTCTTACAGTGGCATAGAGCTTGGTGCAGCCTCATTGACCTTGCATCCTGAGTTGTTGTTCTGTTTATTTGGGGGTGCTTCTGTTTGTCTGCCTTGTCCTCATAGATGTGCTTGTTACTTTAACTGGGCAGTTCCAGATTGTCTGCAGTCTAAGTATGTCATTGGGAGCCTTCAGTGGACTGGCACCTTGATCACTTTTGTCTCAAGCACTTAGTATACTAAGTGCTGGTGGGATAGGCTTCAAACCTTTGCCATATTAATTTCATTTAGCTCTCGATAACTCAGTCTAGTCTGTTGGGAGTCTTTTATCACTTTATCCTTTAATCTGTTTGTGTTATCTCCAGTTTTCTGTAACTTACCATAATCCATATGTCTGTTGTTTGTCCTTTCACTTTGTTATTTTGAGCCAGTTGTGGTTCTATTGCTGTTGAACTATGCAATTTCTGACTTCTGGTCCATGTAAATTCCTTTGGCAGCATAATAGAATAGTTGATTTATTGCCCAATAAGTCACATTGTTTCCTGGATTAATCATTTTTCCATTGCTTTATTTTCCTTTTGTTCCATGACTGGTATTTTTGCTACTTTAAATTTGAAAAACCTTTCCCATCTATCCTTTACTGTGTTCCTCATTTCCTGTATAAGCTTCATTTAACTACAACTTACATACTGTATTCTGTTTCTTGTCATTTACTTTCAGGGATTCAACATCTTTTATTACTTTACTTTTGAACAGTTCCAGTTTTGTTAATAGTTCCTAGTGTACGCTTTACCCCGCACTAGGTCTGAATGTTTATTTAACTCTCATCTCAGTAGTTCTCAAACTGTTTTACAGTGTGATCACATTTTAAAGAAAAAAGGCAACCTCCATCATCTTATTTTTTGCTACAGACTTCTAATTGCAGTATACGATGCTATAACTTAATGAATGGTGTCACATGCAGGAGTGGTATAGTGGTAACAGCAGACAAGGATCTACAGAATTACACTGTCACTTACCAGTTTGTTTTTTCCTTCTGAAGTTTTAAGGAAAATGACCTAAAGAAGCTGTGTTTCACTTTTATCATGCTCCATTTAAATGTAATTTTTTTTTTCTGTTTCAGTTGTGGGAGCTGCCATGTTCAGACAGTTGAGTGGTTCATTGTCATGAAGTGTTTCCTACAAACCTGTGCAACCTGTGATGTCAACTATGAGACCGTATAAAGGTTAGTGCGAGGTCAAACATGTTGCCACTCTCTGGTACCATGTAACATAAGAATATATTCACTTAAATAGATAGTTTGATGGATGGATAGACAGATAGATAAATTAATAGATACTATCATTCTGTGTAGAAAATGCTTACCATATTGGTTATGCTTTTATTATCTTATTTTTCCTTCTGCAGCAACCAGTCATTCTATATCTGTTTGTTCTTATCATTTTTAAAGAGAATCTGGCACTCCAGTGTTCTGCTTTGAAATTTTCTTTCTTCTTCTTTTCTCTGATAACAACATTGTAAGTCATTTTTAACTTGTCTTATTTTTCTTTCATAGATTTTCTTGTAAAATGTTTCATTCGAATATTCAGCAATAATGAGCGTAATGCAGATGCCAGCCATGTTGTGAGTGCCAGCCCGTTGAAGTCAACAACCAAAATCATAAAGTTGCTAAGCCAGTGTGGAGCTGCCAATCTGTTGAGCCCCCAAAAAACATCACCCGATATTTCATAGTAATCGTATACTTTTCTTTTTTAACAATATATTCTGCACTTTACACCTCTATCAATCTCACACTTAAAACAATAAACTAGACCATCCCACAACATTATGAGCTGACATTTCCAAATATTATCCTTATGATTAAATGATTTCCCATACTAAATTAATATGAACACTGTGTGGTCCAGGTAGGAGCACTTCTGTTGGCTATTAAATCTTTCTGTCAAACCAGCACACGTTTTTTTCTCATGTACCAATCGTTTTCTCAGCCCGACAGTATTATGAACAAGATGCTAAGCTGCTCTCATGGAAGCTTTGTGTATTCCCACAAGAAGGGAATCAGAGACTTTAAACCAGCAAATGACTCCCTCAAGATCAAGTTAGCATTCAAAGATGCAACATCCAGTAATTCTCAAATTCAGCGAGTTATAGCTGGTGCAAATGAAATAATGAATCATTTCAATGAGTTATGAAAAGTGCAAATAACTTATTAAAGAATTCCACCAAGGTGGAAAATGTGCAAATGAGACACTAAATCTTCCTTCTTTCAAGCTCTGTAGTTGAAAAATGATATATTAAAATGTTCTTGTCTTTGAGAGATGCAAAGTATGCAAATTAGGTCTGAAATCACCCAGGCTGGGGCTGATTATGCAGATTAGACACGGAAGAGATAAATAATGCAAACGAGACAGCTGATCATTCCAACAGTATGTAAATTATGCAAATGACATCCTAAATCATTGTCATTGGATATAAATATTACAAAAGAGATGCTGAATCATTATTACATCATGTATCTTGTGCAAATAAAACACTATTTCTTAGCACAATATATACAATTCAATATATAAATGAGTTACTCTGCATTTGTGGCAATATTATTACTGAACATAAGTCATGTGATCACTCCATGATATGAGTTATGTAAATATGATACTAAATCATTGCCACTTAATATAAATCTGGCAAAATGGAATACTTGCACATTATTAAATTATATAAATAAAATAGTAAATAGTTGCACCCATGATGAGCATCAAGCAAATTAGACAAAACATTAATCCAGTGCACAAATGCCTGATCATTTGAGCAAAATCTGAATTATGCATATCTGGTGCTAAATCATTGTCACAGTATAATAGTCATGACCATTAAATTCTGAATCCTTGCAAAATCATATAAAATAAGCTGAATATTAAATCCTAAATATTTCTGTTTATGATAATGCATATGGTAAATAGTGTATTTACAAATGATTAATGAGTGATTCTTCGTGCTTCAGCCTCATTGATCCAGGATTGTTCATCCCATGTCCCCAGAGATGTGCAGGTCAAGTTCATTGCCAATTTTAAATAGGCCTGGTTTGAGTGTAGGTTTATGCCATTTTACAGACTTGCACCATGCACAGGGCTGGTTCGGGCCTTGTTTCAAGTGTTGCCAATATAGTTCAGCAGGGTGACACAGTGGCTTGTGGTGTTGTATCACAGATGCAGAATCCTGGATTCAAATACCTGCCACTTAAACTTAAACTCTAAAGCCAAAGAAATTCAAGATCCAGGCCAGTGCCATCAAGAGCAATTGTAGAGTTTGTGTTCAGGGTGTAGTCCATACCGATTACATGCCTGAAAGTCCCACATAATTGCTCACTATGAAACTGATTTCCTTTAATGTTTGAGTCAGTCAATCAGAGGAAAGCAATGAGGAAAACTACCAGTCATCCCCTACAGTTTCACAACAGCAATGCACGTGTCACAAATCCTGCATTCAAAAACTGAAAATTGAAAGCGGTGCCTCACATACCTTGTTCTTTAGACTTGAACAAATGTTACTAGTAGTTGATCCCCTATGTGACTCACTCCGCCACTGATGCGGAGAAGTTAAGATAGAGCTGTCCTATAGTAAGGATGAGATCATAAAGGGTCTGGCCACGAGAGAACTGACTTCAGTGCCCTGATCACTTGATAATCATACATTTGTGTTTTCCCTATCCACACTTAAATGTGAGACTCACTATTTTCATATTTAAACATTTTAAAATGTGTCTTCGAAAAGATTGAATTAGTCAAATTAGTTACAGTTAGTAATTTGGGCTTCACTTTTAAATGTACCAAACATCCTGAAGTATTAGCTACACAGCTGTACTTTTAGTGACAAAGCACAAGTCCCACTTTTAGCTCACTGTGACCTTGAAAATCCAATGAGATCATATCCACTATTCAGATTGGTTAAAGGTATAGAAGAGAATGGTGCACCTCCTCAGGAGGTTTGTCTAGTGAGTCAGCATTACAGAGACATCAAGTAGTGCAGAAGAACAGCTTTCTGGTTTTCTGGCTGTCTGCAAGGGGTTAAGCGAGAAAAAAAAATGTTCTTTTGGCTTTTTGACTGTCACGAGTAATCCAAAAATAGCAGAGCCGCTAGCACTGTCAGCTTCTGAAAGTCCAGGTGAGCATGCTGCTGATTTTAAAGTGTTCTAACTGTGAGGAAATCCCTAGATGCTTTGCTGCATACTGAAAAGCATTTCTTCATAGATGCCATTTTAGCTGAGCTGCTGCTTTTGTAGGGCTATTCAGGGGCACAAAGAATCGACTTGCCACCCTTCCCTTATAATTAGAAGAAATCACCTGGGTAATACCAAGAGGAACTTACACAAGTCAATTAAAATGATCCAATGAAGAGCTGACTGGCCTGGCATGCTGGCCTATGGGACACTGGTTGAAATGATAGGAGCATTGAGTGTTTTACTGCTGATAAATCCCATGAACGTAGTGCCTTACCTTGGGGATATCGACTGTAGGCTAGCAAACTGACCAAGCTCAGTGCCAAATCAAAGCCAGGTATACAGGAACACTTACAGTATGTATGAGGCCTGCATTGGCTTTCTCACTCTGCTTGTTCATCACATGGCTGATCCTAGACCATTTCAACATAGTGTATGCTAATACCCTTAAATTAAATTATACAATTTGCAGTTTAATCTATGAATTGTTTGACTTTTAGGTAGACAAATGTAAAAGACACTGTGTAATTGGTAAAATATTAAAGGCTCTACATAAGATGGACCCTTTTTGACACTAAACTAAAATTCAAAGCACAATAAATGTAATGAATAAAAGCAACAAGAACAGCCTGATACATTAATTGTATTCTTTATTATGTGACTTGTGTTCATAATGTACAGCTTTACACAGGAAAGCATCATTTTCCACCACTTCCTTTCTGTGCTATTTTTATTGCTTGCTAAGTGTTGTGTTGGCATGCTCACTACTACTGTATCTGCTGATCCTGCAAAATGTTCACATTTCTGTTTTTGCATGTTTAGTACAACTTTGTGCTGAAAATCATTAATAACATTTGTGTTTGTAACCATGTCACATCATTTGTTTAATCCTGCATAATTCAATGGAAAATGCTTTATTAACGTAAGCATAGTATTAGTTGAGACTGTGTTCTGTAATTACTATGTATAATACTATGTGTGGTTCATATGGTGAATCACTGCTTTCTTTGGCTCTGTACTGTGATAGTAGATTTACAGAATGGGTGATTTTGGCTTAAGATATTTTGTTTAGGTCAAGTAGGGTCTGTCTGATCTCTGAATTGTGTTTAGTGGGATGTGTTGTTATGTCACTCTTGCTGTGCTTACTGTATTATTGTTTTAATCATTCCTGTCATTTGCACTATTAATGATGTGATACATGTGTGTTGATGAATGGCAGCTCCTCAGTCCAGGACACATCACAGTTGTTAAAGTCAAGCCAGCTTTAGGGATATAGCAGGTGTCTTGTGTAATTTACTTCCAGTGGCTGTTGAACTTCATATTGTCTCCATTTTCAAACATGTGAAGTTCTTCCTCAATGCTTCAGAAGATTGTGAATGGGATCAGGTTCAAATCGTAGACATTTTATAAATATTATGTGCATGAAGGAAGTGTCACCAACATCTAATTTTGTTTGTCAGGTGTCTTCATAATGTAATTTAACATTCTCACACCTGTTTAATCCATCACAGGATCACAGGCAGGTGTGGCCTATTCTGGCAGCACTGGGTGTAAACATGACCTATTCTCTGGGCAGGTTGCCTGTCCATTGCAGCTTTTGGTAAATTTAAAAAGAAAAAAAAAAACACTTTTAAACCATCTTAATCCAAATCAGAGTTACAGGTGTCTGTAGCCTATACTGGCAGCAATGGACAAAAGGCAGAAAATGCCACGTGGAGAGGGCTGCAGGCTCACACACACACCCACACCGGGCTAATTTGCCTAACCAGAACATGAAAGAAAACCCATTAAGACACAAGGAGTCTCTGCACAGATTATGACTGGGTGCAGGATTTGAACTAATGACATTGGAATCAGTAGGGAGCAGCTCAAAGTATCACACCACAGTGCTACCCATTCAACTCCTTATGCAGTGAAATTGCTTAGGTGTAATGGGCTTGGAACTGTAACAAGGACACCACAATCAATTACTTCAATATTTTTACTGGATTTTCAGACTCTCAAAATATTTTCAGGTCTACTACCAGCTCTTATTAAGTCAATTAACCGTGAAGTTGGACGACATGATCAGATAAGAAGTATACACTCCCCCCAGATCTGGCTTCACTCCCTTGGGTTCAAATAAACAGATGGTCACACCAGCAGAGGGCTCTTTTCTTCACATGGGTTGCTATCGTTTTGTGCTCTAAAAAGAATCTGAAAAGCACAGGCTAGATGTTTTATGTCTGCCTTTGCAGCTTGCTTTCAAGTGATGGTTCAAGAGAATTTTCCCACTTGAGAGTTCAGTCTTTCCTTCGCTTTCTTTAATTACTTTCCAATTTCACTTGAGATGAATTTTAAAAGCAAGGCACCATGGGACTTTCACAGTTAAGAGCAAAAAAAATGATGAAAAGTTGAGGAATAAATAGAATTTTAAGTTAAGTTTTAGAGAAGTCAATCATTAAAGCCTTTTAAGTCTCAAGTCCCAGCTGACATTTCTCTTCTTAGCTTTACCACAGAGCATCACGTCTCATACATATCTGATATAACATTAGGAAAGTGCAAATAAAAAAAAATCTATAAAAAGAAGGTGGCGATGGAGGGGTACAGGGATGATTTTGGAAACTTTGACATGATTAAGACAGGCATACAAAACAAAGGAGGCAGGCGCAGCGCTCAAACTGCTGCCATCCGGCTCCAGTATTGGTAAGGGAATGGACCTTGGCAAGGCAGCAGGGCTTGGGAGGAAATTCATGAAGCATTGCTTTTTTCATAGTTACAAGAGATTGTTTTCTTTTTAAGTCATAATACTGTACTGTTTTTTATGTGTTTCCTCATTACTTTTTTTAATTTTATTGATTTTATTGTAATCATTCCATACAAATAGATCAATTTTTACAAAAAAAAAATAGGATTGAAAACAAATCAACCCCTCACCCCTAAAAAAGAGAGCATGGCCAACGGACTAAAACTTAAAAATAGTAAAAATAAATAAATTGATGAATTTATTAGGCGGATACAGATACATGGACAAGAAAAAGAAATGGGGAGAGAATCTACTTCCTCAGTGCTTTAAGAGCTTATTCTAAAATATTATTGATTAAATCCTTCCAGGTTTTGAAAAAGTTCTGCACAGATCCTCTAAGTGAAAATTAGATTTTGTCCAATTTCAAATAATATAAAACATCAGTTACCCACTGACTTAAAAGAGAAAAGTTAGGATTCTTCCAGTTTAGCAAAATAAGTCTGTGTGCCAATAGTGTTGTGAAAGCAATCACAGTTTGTTTGTCCTTCTCCACTTTAAGCCCATCTGGAAGAACACCAAACACAGCTGTTAGTGGGTTAGGAGGGATTGTGACACCAAGGCTGTCTGAAAGGCATTTAAACATTTTGCTCCAGAATGATGTTAATTTGGTGCAGGCCCAAAACATGTGACCCAGTGAGGCTGGAGCTTGATTGCAGCGTTCACAGGTTGGATCTTGCCCTGGAAACATTTTGGATAATTTCAAGCGAGACAGATGTACTCGATATGCATTGCTATCTTCCACTCCTTTTCTGATATGTTGAGTGAGAGATCCTTTTCCCATTGTCCTCTTGGATCTTTGAAAGGGAGGGACTGTAAAATATTTTTATATAAAAATAAATAAAAATATATATTTTTTTGCATGTTAACATTTTTGATTCCTGCATTACCCCTGACACTACTGGAATAGGCTGTGGCCTCCTCTGTCACACTGAACTACATTAAGAGGATTTGAAAATGTTGTATTATTTTCATCGTAATGTATAATGGACCATACCTTCCAGGATTGGGTTCTTCTTTGAACCCACGGTCAAATTCAAGTCTATACTCGTGTGTACTCAGTACAATAAAACTCTTACTTGCATGTCTCCTCAGAACAGCAGATAATTATACAATATCAATGAAAGATACACATACACACACAAAATGTAGCATGCAACATATATGTATCTATTTTATTTATAAAGCTCATTTAAACACAAAACATGTTGAACAAAGTGCTGTATACATAAAAAATAATACCAACTTCTGAAAAAAACAAAAAAATGTTAAACATATAAAATTGTTAAAATATAAATAAAAAAATAAACCACAAATCTTTCCAAACCATTGAAAGGGTGTGATAAAATAAGCCTACTACTTTTAAACATCTCCATATACCAATGAGAAAAGAAAAGAGTTTGAGATTTAAAAATTTAAGTAGTATTTAAAGACTGAATATAAAACGCTAGACTATTCCACATTGCAAGTACTATATACTGTATTTACTGTATATATAATATAAATATATTCATGGTTTATGTTACAATATTTGTTCTTGTGACTGGCAGTTGAGTAACCTTACAAGTTGTTGATTGAAGCTGTCTCTAAATCCAGTGGTCCAGAAGGGAGGACTGAGAAGAGTGACCATGCAATATGGATGAGCTCATTAACAATCCTGTGTGCCCTGCAAAGGTAGCGAGTGTTGTCTGTGTCCCAAACAGAGAGCATCTGGGTGCTGGTCATATGTTTTGCCACCTTGAACACCCCCTATAGTGCTTCATGATCTTAGCCAAGCTGGAGCTGTACGTGCATGTCATGCTGCCAGTAAGGATCGGCTCCACTTTGCACCTGTAGTAGTTTGTGAGAGGGAGAAATACAAGCATTGATGAGCCTTTCTGACAAAATCTGAAATGTGTTGTGTCCACTTCAGTTCATCAGTAATAGTCATTCCAAGAAATGTAAAGATGATCAGTTTCTCAACAGCATGGCAATGCATGTATCACATCATTCCAAATTAAATTTTGTCATAAATTGCCATTTCTGTGTGACCTGCTTATTATTTTTTTCTTTTATAAGATGTCACACAGCAAATTATGGACAGTATAAGAGGTACGCCCAGAAAGATCATCTTTCTTTTTATTGTACTCTGTGCCTCCCTCTGCATTATCTGTTAAGTTTTAGCTAGTAAATCACCAGTTTTCACTATTTGAGTCTTAGTAGTGTCTCTCTGGGTTCATGGTCTGCTTAGAATCCTGCTGATCACACTATTTATCCAGCCTTTTACTATCGATTTTGCCAGTCAGTGCCCTGACCCTTTTACCTGCCCTCCACAATTCTCTTTTTGAGCCCCCATCCCTATTTTCTTCCACTGATGGTCTATCACTATAAAACACCCTGCTACATTTACTTGGGTAGAGCTTTCTGCCTCTTATCGTCAAGCTCATTGCTAATGTAGGAAGTTCTGTGGAGCATTTTGCCCTAAAAATAAGAGTTAAGAACGTCAGTGAAAGGTGGCCTCACATGCAGAAAATAATAAATAAAAAAATGAAACATGATATGCTTGAAGACATATTCACAGCAAAAACTACATAGTATGGTGAGAAAACAAGCAAAATGGAAACTTTCTCTACCCAAAGGAAGATGTGTCATTGTTATTAGAAGTGACAGATGGGTCGTTAACCACAGGCATCAGTAGCAGCAATTTTCAGTAAGTGCGAAACCACTACGCATGATAAAATATACCAAACTTCTGATTTCATCTTGATTGCATGCACACTGACCCATATCATGATATAGCAAAATATTTTTGTTTCTTATTTTTGGAGGACCTTTTCTTACAAATAAATAGGTGCAAATTAGATATACCCCATCATTGCTGTCAATTCTGCTTCCCTTTCAGTATCTAAATGATGAATCTCAAGTGAGTTCACATCCTACATAGTGCAGTCCTGCTCTGCCTAAATTAAGAAAGTAGGAGTTTTAATTTCATTATGTCAAATGACTTATTCTGGGGAAGAAATAAAATATTTAAGGGCACATGCAAATAATATGAAAGAATCAAAGCTGTGGACTTTCCAGCCAATGTAATTTTGGTGTGATTAAAAGAAAGTTTTTTATATTTAATATAGATTGGAGAATAAAGAGTCAAAACACAAGGTAGAGGAAATAGTCAGATGGTGGGTCGGATCAAAGAACTAAACCAAATTGTGAGACAAAAGTCAGTCACTACAATGTTAGCAAAAGATCAGGATTAAAAACATGGAAAGTAAATCCTGCTCATTCACTCTTTAATCTTTTATACCTTAAAGAAAGTGAGGTCATACTATAATGCCAGTGCCTGTCACTTGCACACACTACAAAACAAAATGGTATTGTAAAAATGTTAGAAAATAAAAATATAATACTTAAAAACATACAAACAAAAGCAATCAATATCACAGGAAAGCTATGATAAAATTCAGGAAATACCAAGATGTGTTTAAAGCAGATGAGGGATAACAATTGTACTACTATTGGAAAAAATCATGGTTTGTGTGACTTTAGTATTTGCCTTGAATCCTTTTATTGGGGCAGTTGACTTTCTTGCATATTATGACATTGGAGTGTTTCACACTCAATGACTTATTTGTATTGCTAGCCAACTGGTGGTAGGCATACACTATGCAATCTTTCAGGTTTTGTGAGGTGGGAGGCCTTTTGAATAATCCAGCAGCAAGACCACTGGACGAGACTCACGATAACTGTGTGATCTGATACTGAGAAAGAAGGATGCAAATTGTATCTTTGTTTTTAAATGTACCTAAGGCCGTTATCAGCATGTATCTTTTGACTAGTGAAGTGCATAAGTTATACTAAGCCATATTACAAATGTTGCAGACTAGTGTTTATCAGTATTTCTAATCAGTCGTGGTATTTCTCTGAAGGGATATCATACAGTGGATAGTTCTCTTTCCACAGCTTAACCAGTGTTGTTCTCCATGCTTGGTAGACCATAAACATGGAGCTGAGTGCTGATTGGCCATTCGGAACTGAAGCACAGAATTGGCTCACACCATCTCTCGCACCTGATGCACTCAAGCCGACAGTGCCTGATTTTTTTTGACATTTCAGAAAATCCTCAGGCGCCGATAAACCACTTGGATGGGTCAGCATGTATTACATGCCATACAAGCAGCAAAAATACAACATTTCTTATAATTTTGAGCCAAAACTGCTTAGAAGCTCAAAACCTGGGCTAAAATCACATAGTCAAACCCACCCTTAGAGACCATCTTGATCCATTTGGATGATTTGTTATTTTTGTGTTTAGAAAATCTTAGCGTTATGGTTTTGTCATATTTGTAGTACCAGTATTGTTTACAAAGGTGCTGCTATGCTGTTGATGTCAAAGACACCCGTTGGTATTTATGTGGTTAAATGCCGATGCAATCTGCAATGTCAGCATGCCGCTGCTGTACAAGGATTCTTCTCTTACTGTTTGAAACATAAAGTTCTTGTGCAACCTGCAACCCTTCCATCCTCTGTTCACTCTCCTTTCATGTGGTAAGGTGCTCAGGTCAATCAGACATCATAACTTGCTGAATTCACAAGTTGTGTTATGTATGACCCTTGGTGTTGCCTATAATTATTTGGAAAATATGTCTGCAAATGCAAGACAGTATGCACCAAGTGTGGCCAGGACAGGCTTCAGTATAGAAATTGATTAAACATCAAAATACCATGGGCCTGAGTACAACCAAATACCCAGTGAGATAACTCCAAGTAACCAGAGCTTGGCAGTGCCAGTTTGCTTAGCTCAATTCAGTGCATTTCATGTCCCTGCAAAGCAATGCTATTTGGTTTAACTTAAAACAGTAAAAAAATGTGTTAACAGAATGCAGGTCAGCAAAATGAAATGCAGTGTGATTTAATTTTAAACATAAAGCACTTCAGTAAATACCACCTTATTAGTTCTGCCTCAGGCTAAGGCTTTTTCTTACCAGCCAAGCTTCTTTTAGTTGTTATGCATCACAGCTAAAGAGCTGCTGGTTTGAAAAACCAAACTTTCTTTCTTTTGTATTAAAGAATGGCTTATGCTATAAAATAATTGTGTCTATAAGGTCTGATAAATTTGTGAAGTGAACAGGTTTGCTTTAAAAGCACCACTTGCTGCAAAACCACAAAAAAAACACATTTCTGCAGAAATATGCTGTCTCTTTCTAATTTCAGAAAAAAAAAATAGCTGATCATAGGAATTGTGAGCTGGGTGCAGGATTCTAAAAATAAATACATACATTCTGAATAACGAAAGAACGTGGCTGATTCCGTAAGTATTCACCCTGTGTCTGTTAAGGGATTTGCCCAAGACGAGGCCCCCTTACCAACTGTAGTGGGACTGAAACCTGGAGTCTTGAATTGTAGAATGGCCCTTTCATGCAGTGGAGCTAAAGGTTAGCATCTTATATTCCATTCCATTTGCCAGTTGTGCCAGCTCTTGCATAGCAAAAGGCTCAGCTACCTGGAAAAAATGCACATCATAACCATTTTGATCTTTCTGTAAACAGATCAAGATGGAAACAAGACACAAGGACATAGAGATTTCTTGCCAATTCAGAGAGAGTAGAAATATGTAAGTAATGGCCAAAATAGATTCAGAAATAGCTAAAATACTTCACTAGGAAAACAAGACTTAAAATTGTTTAACAAATTATGGGTCAAAACCTGAAACTATTCTTTTAAAATTCTTTTCCTAGGTTTTTCCTTTATGTGAATACTAGCTGTGCTACCTGTCTGAGATGGGTTGAAATTCAAGTAATCAACATAGACCTTGGCATTAACATTTTCAGTGTGCATTGCAATACATATGTGTCTGTTATGTCATTTGGTGTGGGACTCGTATATCAGAGTTAATGTTTATGATTCACCATCTGTTGGAATTATTGAGACATAGCAACCAGATGGATACACAGATACTTAATCCTTTTATTAAGGTGGAAAATTTGGACTCCCACTAACACACAACTCATTCTTAAGTCACGTGCCACACTAGAAGTGTTCAGCCTGCAGGTACAGTGTGGTTTTGATTTTGTTATGAGTTTTTTCTAATATTCAAAATTGTATTACCGAAATTACCATTATCTCTAGTATTGATTTGAAGGTTTCAAAATATCTTTTCAGTGACTTGTGGTCTGATTGTTTATAGTTGCCACAGCATTGTCATGTGGGGATGACAGGTAATGTATAACACTTGATTGCGCTGTCACAGTTATATAAAGGTCAGTTTCAGGTTGTACAAGATTGTGGATACAAAGAAAACCTTCTTGTCCTTGCTTTAAGTAATTAGTTTTATGGATTCTGATTTGTCCTCATATTGCCGTTTAATTTAGGGTTTTGGGTTTGGTATTACACTGATTTCCCAGTAAAGACTTTTTTTGGCCGTTTTTGACCACATCCTGTCTCCTAGTTGCTTATTCTAAAAATCTGCCATGCTTTCCACTCCTGCAGTATAAAAACATTACTACAAAATATTGCCAAGTGTCAGACCTCTGGTTGGAGTTTGCCACTGTGCTTTTGTTTTTTGCTCTCTTCTGTAATGCTAAATCTTCTCATATTTATGAGGTGAATCCCCTCCATTGTCACCAGAGTCACCTACTTTTGTTTCAATGTCCTCACAGGATTGTGTAGCTTTCGAGATTAGGAGAGTCCTAAAGGAAGAAGTCTGTCACTGAGTATCATCAACTGAACTGTCGCATCATAGTATGGATCATGGAAGTGACATATCAACTTACCTGTGTTTACTCTCTGTGCCAGCTCCATCTTTTGATGTGCCTGGCAATAAATCTATTGAAGTTCTTTAGCCTGTGTGTGATTGTCCTCCTTTGAATCCATGAGAAGACCTATTAGATATAAAGATGTGCCTTGTATGGGACATCGTAGGATACAGATCACAGTGTAATTTATAGCAAAAAACTTGATGAACCTTACAGCCCCTAATCTTTTGACAACAGTGAGCAGATGCAGAGGCACATGATGATGATAAAACCAGAAGTTCACATTATTTGTCACTGCACTGTCGTCACACTACATTCATTATCCAAGCAGAGGATTAAGAATTGAAGAAAAAAATTAATGTTCATAGTTCTAATTAGGGTCAGAATACTCCATCATTGTTAAAAGTTTTTGATAATTCCAAGATTTCAGTTGTACATCTTATTTGTAGTTTGGTTTAGTATTTATTACTGCTATTTTTCTCTTGTAGGTTTTTATTTTGTGATGGTGACATCATCTTTTCTCCATTTTGTGGTAATACCAACATACCTATGTTATTATGCCATTAGAATGCCACAAAGAATATGGCTGTGACCAATGGCTCCTATTGTTAATCATGTGTCACTGTTGTTGTGCTGTGTGACATTATTGCACACGCACTTAAAAAAATGGCAGTACTTGTTTTATAAAACCTAAGCTTTTTATTATTCAGTTAAAGGAGTTTGCCTTTTGACTTCAGATTTGTTTAATGTTTTGCTTTTGTTGTTTTTCTTGCATTTAATTTGATTCAGATGTTTTCCTTAAAATCCCTACCATCTTTTATGATTCTTATTAATTTGTTGTACCTTCTATTATTACATTATTAGCAATTTACATATTACAGATGGGGTTTTTAATATCAAGAATTCTGAATTTGAGGTCTATTTTGGTGTATCTTGCTTCTCTCAAATGTTCTATCTTGTTTTCATTTTGCCACACCATTTTGTTTCTCTGCGATGTCCTCATTTGTAACATCATTCAGGCAATGACAGAAAGATCATGCACATTAGTCCTTCGGTATCCAAGCTTGACTAATAAATCTCCTAATTGCTTTGCTAAAACTTTGTAGTTACCCTCAGTTAATGAATCTTTGGTATTTTCTTGATGGAGTTATTTTTTTGGTGAATGACCAGTTTTATCTTTTGGTATCGACCTTAGTCTGTCCCTAACCTTCGCATCTTCTTATCTTAATTGTTTTTCTTTCATGTATTGTCTCTGCAGAGTCAGCACACCAGCACAATATTGGCTGTGTTTTGCCACCTTAGTCACAAAACTTATTCATAAAGACTCTTCACTTGCTGACCATTTAGCTCCACTCTTACGGCTTTTAGAACCAGCTGGGCAAAATATGTGTACTGCTGGCAGACTTTTTGATACTGTGGAGCTGGAATTTTTCATGGGTAAAAGAGACACTGTTTAATGTCGGGAAGGGCAGGTGACTCACCTTGGAGCTCTTGACCTTATGGCTGTTCCCGTTTTTTGCTTTCTGACTTCTTTAGTCATGTAGCTGTTATTTGAGGATCCAGAAGCGGGGTCCAAGACAGTACTTAAGGATTCCAATACATCTGTTCATTCGCTAAACTTTCCATTAGCTTTGTTTCATTTTAACTATCACCAAATTTATTTTTTAAAATGACAAATAGTTTGTATGATGTGAGAGAAGTTGTTTCCGTCTCCCTTTTATAGATGCTACATGGTCAGTTTCACAGACTTTTCTACTTTCAGAGCTCAAAATTCTTTCCCCAACATCTCAGTAGCTGCTACATGGATTTATATGGAATAGATTTTTAAGCCAGTTAATATACCAAAGTACCCAGAGCATGTTGGCACCAGCTTGCTGAACAGCTGAAGAATAAGGTCAGCCTTATGAAAGATTTTAATGGTGTCATGTCTGCAAAGTTAAAGGTCGAGATCATATTAAGTGTTCCAACACTCTCACCAACAATACATTTAAGCTCTAACGTGACTTTCTTCGTGACCTGAGGAAATCAACTGCTGCAATGAAACCCTTGATTCCCACTCAGGCTTTGACAGCCACTTGCAGGTTAATTTAAAACGAGATTACTCTAAGCTCCCCCGGAAGGGAGTTTGTGGTACACAAAGCTAGAAGTTATCTGGATGAGAACAGAAAAAATGTAAAAGCGTGTGCCTTGCTAGTGACAGCAATATTGCAGGTCTTTGGTGAGGGCATCATGTTGGTAGCCAATCATCTATCCTGTCTTACTGGCTTTTAAGTTTCAGAGGTCAAGTGCAGGCTGTTCTCGGCATTCACACTGAAGTGTTTCTTAGGAGAATGCTTCAGTTCTCCATTCTTTTATGTTTGTCACATAATACTGCTGGACTGCATGGCTTTGACCTTTTAAGGGAGATTCATGAGATTAGATCACCTTGAGTTTTGTAAGTCTCAACCACACACGTTTGGTGAACTTGCCTTTTTGATTTCCAACAGTGAAGCCTCATTTTGAGTTTTGAGATCCTGGCAGAAATCCTAACAGACATGGCGTACAAAGTCACTGTTATAAAAAAGTGGCAGTGTACTTTACAGGACATTTACATTTTATTTGCTAAAGGGAAGACTTTTGAAAATCAGTGAAATAAAGTCATGATTTAGAAACTTGTTGTAATCTGAATTAAAAATCCTAACAATACTTATGAACTCCTTACAGGTGGGCCTTATTTTAGCAATTATGGGACAATTTGTGTGCTTTGCAGACGGGGCTACCACACTAAAAAGTGGGCATCGCTTAAACATTCTTTTTCTTTTTTTTTTTTTTTTTTAATTCTTTTTGACTAAGATCATTACTAAGCTATTAGGATTTTAGAACCAGAAAGTATTTGCCAGGAATGCAGTTATTATGTTTGATTTATTTATTGTGTTTCCTTTTTGTGCATTATAATTTTTTTTTCCTTTTGTGATTATTTCTTTGACGTGACTATATCGTTGTTTTGGTTGTGTGTTTCCATGGGTAGTGCCATTTTAGCACTTTTGGTTGCCATGATGCTGCATAGTCACTAGGTGTGTAACACGTATATCTTGTGAGCTTTGAAATCCTGCCACATATAATACTGGCAATATGTATTGAAAGGACAGCATTAGCTTGTGCTGTTCAACTCCCATTTTTTGGATTCCCCTTGTTTTTGAATTTTGTAAATTCTCATTATGAGTTTCTAGTTTACGGAATTTCAGCTCTTGTTTCTGGATTTGAAGTATAGATTTCAATTTGGATTCTGTTAATTATAAAGGAAACATTTAATATAATTCTTGTTTGGATTTTTAATGTTCCTTTTCATAAACCATATTATTATCATTACTGAGTTACCCATCTATGACAGGTAGATTACAATTTTAAAATTATAGAAAAATGAACAGCATGTGATTTCATTTCTTAAATAGATAAATATGTATTACACTTTCTAATGTATATTGAGATTATTTGTATGGGAAAGTTACAATTAAATTGAAATAATACTGTTATTTATATAAAAGTCATCTAAGTATAATAAACATCAGATGTTTAATAATTTCTTCTTTATAAATAACATTTTTGGTTGCATGTTGTGGACCATGCATCAGCAAAGACCTGTTTTTGACACCCCTTGAAGACAAAAAACATAAAGCTGGCCAGGAGAAAAGCCATTTCTTTAACATTAGTGCATGACCTTGTGATTTGTTTAAGGTCACAATAAAGCAGATGCAAACAGGAAACTGACAATCTTTAAAAGAGAATGGACAACTATTATGAATCAGAGGTATTCTTAGGATGAAAACTATTTGTCACCTGTCAATATTTCATTCTCTCTTATGTGACCATGAAGAGCTATAACTTTTAATATACGGTTTCAGACTTAGCTGTTCTTGGCTTTCAAAACCCTGCATTTGACACTTTCTTCTGGCATTGGCAGATCTGGATTTAAATTAGTTCTATTTCAAGAAAGTATATTATTTAAAAATAAATTTAAAAAAGGAAATAGAAGTAGCAAAACTTACTGATTTTACTCCCCAGAATGTAAATGGCTACATCTGATAGGATATACACTCACTAAAAACAATTAACTGTCGAAGCAGAATTACCAAGGTGATACTTTTTAAGTGAGTCTACTTGTTTTTTTTTTACTTTATTTTTTTTTTATTTTGATATCTAAATTGTCATGACAGATTGTTAATATGCATCCTTGACTTGTGAATAAAAATGTCAGAAAATAATGTGTTGCATAGCAGGATTTCTCAGAGAAGCTACTCCTGAGCTCCCCTGTCCTATTAGATTGGGGGCAGAAAAAAGTAGACTATCCTGTTACAGGGACAAAGACGAATATACTGTACATACAAAATTTCATTTAAATTGGTTTAGCTGTTCTTGAGTGATGCCCAGACATAGAAGCAGACATTCTTAACTTAATTTACACAGGATAGAAAATCTGCCTGTTCTGTGAGCCAGGGTTTTAACAGTCCCAGTCTAATTTGTTGAAGTGTTCAGGCCTGGACTTTATTGAGTGTGCAGGTTGCAAGCCAATTTCTGAGTTTCAGGACCAGTCCTACTTTTTATTTTGAGACTTACATGGAGATAAGGTCTCTTTTGAATTGTGGGCCTGAAGCTTCTAACACTTTTTGTACTTCATTTCCAGGTCCAAAGACTTCTTTTTCAGTCCTTCAAGACAAGCATTTTTTTTAGAGTTTTGCTTGAAATTCAATTTGTTAAAACGTTCAACTTTGCGATTATGCTACCAGTTACCTTTTGTATATAAATGCTTGTTGCTCCTGTAAATAATGTACTGTATACAATTAATTATCACTAAATCTTTAGTATTAAGGTCAAGATAATTGTACTGATGCATGATTTTGTGAGTTTGACTGATTTTGTCCAACTTGTATTAGCTTTCTTAGGGCCCAGTGCCTGACAGTCAAACAACATAATCAACTTGGGTCACATCCATAGTACCACCATTTGTCCTCATTGGGAATTTGTACCACAGAATGAGTGACTTGAAGAAGAAGAAGAATTGATCTGTTCTCAGAGCCCATAATAATAAACACACAAAGGCAGTTTTGGAATATTAGGAAATGTTTAATTTACAGGTACAACCTGAGGAGAATTCAGGCAAGTGCAATAAGTTAAGCTTCACTCATTCCGTTCCTAGGGTGCAGAGATTTGATTGCTTTTTTAGGAAATGTACAAGTGCAAATAAATCCGCAATCCATCGGTACACAACTGCACACATAGTCTTATCATCTTTCTTTTTTTGGTACAAACATATTAATTTCTATACAAAATACATTCATAAAAGTGACCAGCTTTGAGCGCATTTAAGGTAAGAAAGAAAACTTTCAGAATCAATCAGTTTCATTAATTTACAGCTTTGGAACTGTTCTTATACACAAATACATAGAGTAGGTAGGCCAAACAAAGGTGCCTTCCTTGTGCCAGAGGTTTACACATTGCCTGGGACTGTTGGAGATGTATAGTAATTCTGCAGAGTTTTAACGCAAAACACGTAACTGACTTTTTCACTCAAATGTAGCAGAACAACCCCATAGTTTTGCTGTTTGAAACAGAGAGTGTACCAGCAAACCATAAATATGTGTGTGTGTGTGTATACATTACCCTGCTGTGTCATCCAACCATTGACTGAACCCCTTAAATCCAGTTTAAAAGTTACAGGGAGACAGGTATTGGCACAAGACCGGAACCAGTCCCTAACTGGGTTACTGTCTATTCCAGGGATTTTAGCTCCTGCACCCACATGAGACCAGTTTAGAGATGCTAATCAATTTAACATGTCTGTTAGTTTAGGGTACCTGCACAAAACATGCAAATGACACACAAACAGTACAATGTTTGAACACAAGTACTCAAAGCTGTGAGGTTATCCAGTGTGCCAAATGTGATCAGTATTTTTGTAACAGTACCCTCTATAGGTGATAATTTTGTAATTTTGACTTTGGTGATTGTGTCCTGTTATTTTGTAAGCCGCTTAATCCAGATTTGGGGCGCTGCATGTTCTGGAGCCTATCCCAACTAGCACAGGGTGCCATTCCATTATAGCACTTTGGTGGTGTTTTCGTTAAAAAATAGACTTTGTTCATCCACCCATTTTCTGGACCTAGAGCCTATCCCTGTAGTACTGGGTGCAAAGCAATCCTAACTGTAAGTGTTATGCCAGTCCATTCCCTGGCAGACTCATACCCACAATTGCCAACATTGCCTAAAATCTTATTTTGATAAAAAGTATTAATATTTATGCAAAATACTTTTACACCTGCCCGTTTTCTGAACCTACTTTGGGAAAAGGAACAACGGGAATTGCATCATTGGGCACAAAGTAGGATGCCAGTCCATCACAGGGTGCACACAGACAGCGCGTTAAAATATGAAATGAAATAGCCACAGAATTTCAGCTGCTGAGCTTCCTACTGTAGAGCTGGCAATGTTCTTTTGCTACCTGATGGTAAATTTAGTATTATTATCCATTATTGATGGATTAAGATCAGTAATTCAATTTTGTACACATCTACACACTGTGCTCTGAATTCTCACTTATTTTAATCTGCAATGTTCTATATTTAGTTATTTGCTATTTAAACAACTGGTGAAATTAGGGGGTGTTTTTGGGATGGGCGATGCCTGTGTGCCATTTTCTGATGGTACAGGGACCGCCCAAACAAAAATGAGCAAGAATTATTTATTTTTGATTCTTTAGTAAAGTTATTTGCCTCATTTGCCTCTATGGCAAATGAGATGGATGAATCATTCAGGTTACCTGCTTCCTATGCTTTATTGGACTGAATAGCCCCCTCTTGGTTGTAAAATTTCTTGGCCAACAGTACCATCTATTCAGTTGCTGGATGTGCATGTGATTTTTGCTGATTCTGAAGTGCAAAAGACGTAGCTAAAAAAAATTGAAATTGATAAGAGGTGACTGATGACTAAAATGGCAGAAATCAAATACCAGGCAAAACTGTCTCCTTGAATACTTGACCTATTGCATACAAACACTTTTATGTAGGCATGCTTTAATATACCGATATTGTGATCAAATTCAGACTAAACATATGACACGTCTAGTACTAAAACATGGTGATTACATAAATACATGATGAGATAACAAACGTGTGTGTCAAAAGGTGCCCTCTATTGCAGGAATGACGAGGAGCTATTTATAGACTCTCCTCACTGGATCTGCCATGCGGACTAGTGGAAACAAGTGTCATGTCTTTTTTATTGACCATTGACGCTAACCTGCACAGAAGAAAGTCCCAAGGTAGAAAAGAGAAAATGTGTGCTAGTCACCATGATTTCAGCTCACTTACTCAGCCAGCGTCTGAAATTTTAAAGTTAATGCAAATGCTAAACGCTGCTTGTCATGTCACTGCCCCCTCAATTCATGTAACAGACGGGGAACAAATTTTATTTCAAAGCCTGGACAGCAAGCTTCAGATTATGTGAACACACACAGTAGGACATCTGTGCAATCTGGCAAGTGCCTTGGCAGAGAGAACAAATCTCACTTGTTGCTCTTCGTGCCGACAAATGTAGGTGCCAGAGAATGACCCCCAATGTAAGACAGTAATCAGCATGGCATATCCTACTCATTGGCACATATTCTAAATGCTATTGTATTAAACTTTAACATTGAATTTTCTAGGAAAAACTGTGAATGCTTTATATCACTGCAGAGAAATCACTTAAGGTCAACCGTGTCCACTTCACATCTTCATACTAAAGGTGCTAACCTGGAACGCAGGACCTCTGAGTCAATAAGTGGCCACTTATCGAGTTATGTAATATGGGCTGTTCATTGGTGTAGTGGCTGAAAAGGCTGCTTTGTAATCCAAAGGTCTTCTGGGTAGATGAACTTGTGAGAGGGGCTGAGTGCCCTGAGTAAAAGACCACCAGGAGAATGGTGAATGTATCAGAAAGAGAGAGAACCTGCTGTAGTGGAAGAGGCACCATCAGACCTGTTGGTCCAAAAGAGTTCTGCTTTATCTGCTGTTTGTTGACTCGAACATGAAATGAAGATGGGTGGTCATGGGCAGTCGATCCCTTACTGTTTTGAATAGGGGCTACCAAGGTACATTGTGCTGTTATTTATTGCTGTATAACAAGTTCTTCATAAAGGCTTTGGTCTTAATAAGAACCTCAAATGACTATACTTCAAAGTAGGACCTACAGTACCTCTGACACTTAATTATTCACTTACTTCAGTGTAGCAAGACCTTAACAAAGGCATAGTTTGTGTTATATAAGTGTCTAGAGTGTCTGCACTCAGTGCAGAATGCTGTTAAAAACGTTGTAGTGTATTGCTGTCCTAGTAGATGCAAATGCTGCTATTTTAAAGTGTACCTACCAAATTCAACTGTTAACTTCCATACTATCATATGTTTGACCTGTGACAAAGCCTCCATTGTGAAAACTTAAAGATGACCAATTGGCTTAACTTGTTTGGGTATTTTTGCCTTCCAATGCCCAAATCTTTGTTTTATGACCTCCTTAGATGTGCACAATTGGCCATTTATTGTTCATCAAGTGACCCCAAATGTCTCTTTAGTTAGACTGTTGCATGGCTTAGTATCTCACTTCACAACTTGATATCTACTGTGCATTTTTCACTGCCTCATTCAGATGAGAGCACCCTAGGCATTCCAGCAACCTACTGTTTACTTCCTACTACTTATTTATTTTCTTTAACTTATTGACTTTATGATCTGACGCTTGGAAAGCTTGCTATCTTGTTCTCACAACTTGTTTTAAGGATGCTCCTGAAATTACCACAGTATTCAGATGATGTAAAAGAACTTATTATTCTGTTATTTTTGCATATGCATGAAATACAGTATGTCTGAGTACAAATCTAAAAGTGTGAAATAAGCACATTTTTGTTTGTGTCAACATTTTCATCATGTAAATATGTGAATGGCTGCGTATTGCATTATTAGACTGAGGCAGTGATTATTATACACATTGAATTCTTTGTTATTGTTTTGTGGAGAGAGTATCTCTAATATATTTTGTTACACCAAAGCATTCCTTTTTATAATAATACTAGCAAATTACCTGCGCTTCGCAGCGGCGAAGTACTGCATTAAAATTTTTATTAAGAAGAAAATTTAACCTTTTTAAAGTGAGGGAAAATATGGCAATAATTATTTGTTAAGGATCTCTTTGTATACCACGTTGTCAGTTCGGCCCTCCGGTTGTAACATGACCAAGCTGTGCACTGAGCTTACTCTTGAGCATGCAACTTACAGTTGGCCATGTGAACAGTAATCTTGTTTCAAATCTCACAGCATGGATTGCTGCTGTCATAATCGATTTCAGTTTCATGGTTTGTTTCAATTACGACAGTATTTGCAGGACTTGTGTTGAAGTGACATTCGGCATCTGTCAAGCGTTGTAAGCTTACAACCGGTTTCATCGATAACTTCACATCCAGCTTTTGAGAGTTTAAACATTCATAAACATCAAAGTGTCCACTACTGAAATTGTCACCTATGAATGTAAGATGTTTAAGAGGCATTGGCGGTTGTCGAAAGGTGTAAAATATTTGGCTATTTCGGTACACTTGAAAGCACCAACCGAACAATTCAGCGGCAGCCATCAACTCACATGCAGAACCATAGGTGAAGGGCTTAAGCATTTCACTCTTCTAGTGCTCCTGTGTAGTATAATTATCTCCTGTACCGTCATCAGTCCACACCTTGAACCTGTCCCAGTCATTCAATACATAAGACACAATGTTCTTCCAGATATCAAGAGTGAGCCTGATATGGCCGTGCAATATGTAACACAGAGAATGGAAAAGGTAGGTGCCATCTCCGGGCATGGAAACCACTTGGTAAGTGGCAGTTCTTTGATCGATGGTGATTACCTCGATAGACATGGTAATGGGGGTTGGAATGATGAAGGAAATGGGTACCTGAGTAATGTAAAGTAAGTGTAAAATACCTATACAATAACTATAATTGTAATAAACAAACAATAAAACAGCGGAGAAGCCGTGGATTAAACAAAAAGGCTGTAGTTATCAGCAGGGAGACGTGAATCCCGTGGCGAAGCAAAGAAGGGAATGTAGAGACTGGAGCGACGGACGGCCTTATATAGGCAGGCAGCCAACAACGTGGGAGGTGATGGGATGGGAGACCCAACGCCGCCTCACACGGTGACCAAGCTGCAGGCTATGGACGTATATATGTACGTAAATAGGATTCAGTTAGTGTTGGGAACCCGTGTACCAAATTTCTTGAAGATGGGCCCATAAGTAACAAAGACTGTTGAAAAGTTCAATATGGTGGCCGACAGTGGCATCATACCACCGAAATAAGTACGTACATTGGTTTCGGTTAGTGCAGGGAAGCCGCCTACCAAATTTCGAGAAGATGAGGCCATAAATAAGAAAGTTCAACATGGCGGACGTTGTTGATCGTTACGCGTAGAATTTCGAAATGAAACCTGCTTAACTTTTGTAAGTAAGCTGTAAGGAATGAGCCTGCCAAATTTCAGCCTTCTACCTATACGGGAAGTTGGAGAATTAGTGATGTTGGAAAATTCAATATGGCGGCTGACAGTGGCGTCATACCACCGAAATAAGTACGTACATTGGTTTTGGTTAGCTCAGGGAAGTCACCTACCAAATTTCGTGAAGATGGGGCCGTAAATAAGAAAGTTCAACATGGCGGACGTTGTTGACCGTTATGACCATTATGCGTAGAATTTCGAAATGAAACCTGCTTAACTTTTGTAAGTAAGCTGTAAGGAATGGGCCTGCCAAATTTCAGCCTTCTACCTACATGGGAAGTTTGAGAATTAGTGACGTTGGAAAGTTCAATATGGCGGCTGACAGTGGCGTCATACCACCGAAATAAGTATGCACATTGGTTTCGGTTAGCGCAGGGAAGCTGCCTACCAAATTTCGTGAAGATGAGGCCATAAATAAGAAAGTTCAATATGGCGGACGTTGTTGATCGTTATGACCGTTACGCGTAGAATTTCGAAATGAAACCTGCTTAACTTTTGTAAGTAAGCTGTAAGTAATGGGCCTACCAAATTTCAGCCTTCTACCTACACGGGAAGTTGGAGAATTAGTGACGTTTGGAAAATTCAATATGGCGGCCGACAGTGGCGTCATACCATCGAAATAAGTACGTACATCGGTTTTGGTTAGCGCAGGGAAGTCACCTACCAAATTTCGTGAAGATGGGGTCAGCCTTCTACCTACACGGGAAGTTTGAAAATTGTTGACGTTGGAAAGTTCAATATGGCGGCCGACAGTGGTGTTATACCATCGAAATAAGTACATACATCGGTTTCGGTTAGCGCAGGGAAGCCGCCTACCAAATTTCGTGAAGATTGGGCCATAAATAAGAAAGTTCAACATGGCGGACGTTGTCGACCGTTATTGACCGTTATGACCGTTACGTGTAGAATTTCGAAATGAAACCTGCTTAACTTTTGTAAGTAAGCTGTAAGGAATGAGCCTGCCAAATTTCAGCTTTCTACCTACATGGGAAGTTGGAGAATTAGTGATGAGTCAGTCAGTCAGTCAGTCAGTCAGTCAGTCAGTGAGTGAGTGAGGGCTTTGCCTTTTATTATTATAGATTTAATTGAAAAGTTAAAGATGTAATATTTACATAATGTCTAAAACCAAGGAGAGGGCACTCCACCATCCTAGTGGTGAAAATGGACAAGCTACATTGTATTTAGTGTTGTAACATGGCACTGCTGACATCGCTCAGGATAGCAGTTCATTTCATCAACTATTTTATCTATCAGACTATCAGTGACAAACTGCAAACAGTCCAGATAATCATGATCAACAGATATCTTTAGACTTCAATTACCCATAAATGGGTAACAAGGAGGTGCAGGATTGTAGGCAGTAGTATGAAGCCAACACCAAACATAAGCGTCACTGAAGCGTGACAAGTTGGAATCTGCCAAATGTGTCAGTTTTACTGTCAGTATCGATATCTGATGACCAATTCACATCAACATCTCTATCACTTGATTTAAACAATGCTTCACTTTCAGTTTGTTTTAAAACTGGCTTCACATTTGCCATTTTGTTTTTGGTTGAAGGTTCTGCTCCACTCATTAATACTGATGAGTTACCATAGTGCTACCTTAAAGTGACAGAACACATGGAAATATTCATGATTTTTGGCATAATGATGTTACTTCATCCACTAGATGGTAGCATAGTTATTTGGGCTTAACACTATAAAGCAGATGATTATACATTATCCTGAGCCTGACTTGAGCTTTACGTAGAATTTATATAGAATTCTGTGCCCAGGTCAGGGTTAACACCAGGAGGTTAATTAGGTAGGTTACGGCAAGTGAGTAAGTAAGCCTTCTGAGTTGCTTCCTATCTCACTTTAAGAACTTGTTTAACAGTTTGCAGCGGTGACTTGCTCTCTCATTCCGGTAAACGGCAACAATGTCTTAACTTCCATACACATCATCAACTTCTCAAGGCCATGAGCAGCACTTGTGTGAGATCATTCCTTTCCATAGTAATTATTCACAGCCTTCACTTTGACAACACAATTTCTTTTCCTTAACTTCTTGTCATACAGACCCAACAGGTTACATTTTAAATAAATTGTTAAAATTTGTTTGACATGGAGTAGAAGTCATGAACACAAAAAAATATCTCCTGGGCTGTGTGTTTATTTTTCTCTTTACAGATTAGTATCCATTTTATACATGACTATGCAGTTTGGTGTCAAAACCAGAAAATTTAAATAATAATAAAAGGCGTGAAAATAACATCGACCACAAGAAATACGCCGGGAGGTGACTCCATTCTTGAAATTCTCATGTGTACTAATTTATAGCTACGACTATCCCACAGTATGTATACACTAAGCTCCTGGTGGTATTTGTCTGCCAGCACAATTTATCTACTCATCATTTTGAGCTCTTTTGACTAAAATTACCTCCAATCTTACTGCTCTCAGAGACTTCCTAAACATTCTATGCATCATACAGAGTCTTCCAAATAGTAAATCATGTTGCTAAATTCAGAGTAATAAATTAACATTGTTTAAATAGAAGCAATGTTCTCATAAATTTTAGCAGTTAATTCAATACAGAAAATTTCCCCAAATCAGCAGGTTTGAAGACACAAATACAAATACACCTTGGCTTGTGTAACATTCGACTTACAGCATAATCTTGGAGAATTAGTCTAATTATTCTATGAGTTATAAAAATGTTGCATTGCACATTTCACTAGCTGACATGGTGTGCTCTCCCTCAGGCTTTGGTCTTTGTTTGCTGTGATCAGTTTCTAATAACATTTTTCACTCTTTGTGTGGCCTGGTGCAGCATTTGCACCTTCTTCACCCAGCAAACTAAGTCCTTTGTCACCCTCAACTAAAACATAACAACTAGCATGACATGTTTCATCTTGCCCACTGACACATCGATGTATTTATACAGTACTCTGCATGTGTATCCATAGCCTGAAGGAGCAGAGTCAATTTCTATTTATATAAAGGTGTCCAGAATGGAATTACAGGTGGGTCATGGGTCCCAAACAGGTATGGTTCCCGCAGAGTTTCATTACCTGATTGTATGCAAGTAGTAACTTCTATAAAAAAAAAAAAATTGGTTAAATGAAAATTGGCAAAAATGCTGAATTCTTTATTACCACTACAACTACATTCACTTCCATTGGAAGCATTCCAAAAGCATAAAACTCCATCCCATGAGATAAATGTAAACCCAAAACTGTTTTAAATAGTGACTAAATACACAGTGCACTGTATTACTCCTCAGCACTTGTAAAGTCCGCTACATAATCATCTGCCTCTAAACTATTTTGGTTTGTTTGTAAGAATGAACAAGTCATTAGTTTCAAAATTAATTGAAATTCAGTTGAAAAGAAAAGTGATTTTGTTTACTGTACTTGTTCATGTCAAGAGATTGCCGCTGAGATTGCTCTTGTCCAAGACCTGTGTCTATTACAAATTCTGAGGTGCGTCTGCATTTAAGGACTGAAAACTGAATCAAGGATGAGAGCATTAGTAAGAGACATTTGTGAAAAAAATGTTGAATGGTACCCAGTAGTTTGCTCTTTTTTTTTTTTGTAGAAATGTTTACTTGTATAGGAAATTTAATTAAGAACCTGGAATTCATATAAAGCAGGAGTTGCTTAGTAAATGTCTGCAATGTAAATTTACAGCATGGCAGTACTAATTTACAGACTGTAGTGACAACCAGTGTTTTTTTTTTTGTTTTTTTTTGACTTGAGGTGCAATTCAGTTTTAATTCTTGGCAAGCCTGCAGGCAGACATAAAGGAATGTAAATAGTAACTGTTGACATGTTCAGCCAACTGTTATAAAGCAGGGAAGGGTCAGGCCTGTTTAATGTATTTAATACTCAGGCAACTACTATGAAGAGTCATAGGTTAGAGGGTTTGGCAGCTAAAACAATTATTATTTTAAAGAAAAGCAACCTAAAAGGCAATCTCTTTGTTTATTATTAAGCAGTATGACTGGATAAGTACTGGATAATATAGCTAATACTATCTAAGTCTTAACATTTATTAAAAAAATGGTAACCATCTTAACCCCAATCACGCTACACTTATCCAGTGATTTTAAGTGAGAATTTTCATCTACGTAATCTTAGTGAGTTTGATACAGCATTGGCACGCATCTGTGAATGCCATCCACATCGACTCAATCATAGCACTTCATGACTTGACACCCTTGATTTTGTCCCTAGTTATAGGGATGGACTCTTGTATGTGCAAAAGATGACAGCCCATCTTAAAAACAAAGCGATAAAGGTGGAAAGCACAAGCTTTGGATGACACAAACAAAAGAGAGGTTTGTATGTCTGATGTCTCATGATGTCAGCTGGAAACATTCCTACAGCCACCAGTACTGACATACAGCACACCAGTTCACTGACAAAAAGAGGCGAGCTTGCAGTGCTTTTCAGGTGCAATAGGAAATTTGAAACTGAGGCAGTCATCATCAATTTCTGCATTTCTAATAGTGTAATCTGACATCTTCAATGCTACAAGATCAAACAACTAGATTTTACAATATGTGTCACATGCTCTCTCACTTGATGTCATTTAGTGTGACAATGACCTTAGAAGCACTGAAGCCAAAACTAAATAAAAAAGGGACCTGTTCTGTTCGAATTTTTCATCCAAGGAACTAAAAAAATATTCTTTATAATTTGGCAAAAATGTATTAATGTTTTCCTTGAATAAACATATTGGGGATCTGGTTACAGTCTAAATGTTTATATAATGTAATTCTGCAACAATTGTAATAATAGACTGTGTGATTTCATAGTTGAGTTCCAGGTGGGTAAGGGATGGTATGGAGCAGATAAAACTACCAAAGGAAGGAAGACGAGAGATAAGAATGACTTTTATTTGAAGATGTCTTATACCGTCTGCTCCTGTATCTCTTGTAAGAAGTAAACGTGTGTGGCACATTATTTATTGACACAATAATGCACCTAAAAATGTGCAATGTGACGAGCCAGACTAAACATGGCCATTACGAGATGATGATATTAGTGCTGTTAGGGCATTTATCTTAAGTCTGGAGTGGACTACGAGAAAGGAGAAGTAAAAAAAAAAAGCAATTAACTCACATATCCTTAAATGAAAACGCAAACCATCTAAGAAAAAGGAATTCATATAGCCATCAAAATTTAGCTAAAACCATACAGTCTAGCTAAATTCACAGATGTGTGATTTCTTGAAAATGTGAGGTCTAAAAATATCAATTTACTAAAAATATTGTTGGAAGATCTTTTATTTGCAGATTAGAGAAAGATTTTTCTTTATTTTTTTCTGTCTATATTATGTATCACATTTTACTAGGGAAGACACGCGTACTGCAGTTCATTAGTATAATGTAAGCAGTGGCAGAGGACTTGACTCAATCAGGGCACACAGGGGCTCCCAGGAGTAGATGACACTGCGAAATGCAGGACAGAACTCTGCCAGTAAGGGCCTCTCATGGCAACCTTTACTAACAACAACAGTGTCAATGACACAGCACCTGCTGGGGCATAAGTAGGGGGATGAGCAGTGAGGTTGGGGGTGGGGGCACACAATAAAGGCCAATAGTCCTCCAAACCAAAAGGTGACTTTTCTAACCCCACTCTGTAATGTAGGGGCTCCTAGGACTGCAACAAGGTCCTGGGCTTTTGAACCACTTTTACGTGAAGGATTCCAAAACATTGTACCACCTGACCAGTGTCTCCTCACTAATATAAACCAAATTTTGCAGAGCAGAATATGATGTTGACTATTGATGACTGCTAACAGTAGTCACATGGCATGATTTGGGATAATAGTAGACCTGTTAATCAAAGCAAATCTTTAACTACAGCAGACAACTGACACATACAGTATGTGATCAAATGTCACATGATACATAATTGTATCTCTAGGCTGTAACAAGATTAGGCCTGTTTTTTGCAATAGTTTTAGAACATGTAAAGTTATGTTTGTTTAAAAAGTGTGTAATGCATTTTTAATTATAATCATTAAAACTGGAATAACAGATTCTTTTAAAGAGCATCAACCTCAACAGTACTGTGGTGACCAATGCCATCCCCCCCCCCTTCCCCAACCATGGACACTGTAAGAGGTTTATGAGCCTATCCTGGAAGATGTTCTTGGCTGGGCCTTTGAGGCTCCTTCCAGCCACCAGTAAGATTAACTTGAGCAGTTCAACTGTTGGGGTGAACAGTGGCCAGACAGGGAAAAGAAGCAGGAGGAGTTGGTGTAAAGTGATAAATGAAGTGGACAAGTGCCTTAGGCACTCCACCACACAGTCAGGGGTCCACACCTTAGTTTAAATTAGCCTACATGAGTTTAGTTGTTTTCATGCTTGTTTATATTTTGTGTCTCCTAAACTATTTACCTTCTGTTACTTATTTTTGTATTTACATACTTTGACTAATGTATTCCATAATGCCCACTACTGGCCAAATTTGGCAAGGTAATGCATAACAGTTCAAAAGAATAACCACTGTCAACATGGAGGCAGCTATAGTATAATTACACAGTGTCATGCAAAGGTAATGTTACTATTAGATGTGCACAATGACCCAGAGCCCATATTAAAACCGTCTCATAGGACCAGCTTTATCTCATGATGACTGCCACGTAAAATGTAGTGGAAAGCCATGCAGGCATTTCAGAGGAGAAATGGAAGGCAACCAAAGTGCACTGTTGAACTGACTGAGTGCACCTTTTAAAAAAAAACTGTCTTGAAAGAAGGCGTTGTAATGGAGTGAAGGTGCACCCTTTTATGTGCCGTATTCAAAGCCATGCCGAAAAGACAAGGGCACTACATTTATGGGATTCAACCAATGTGGCTCTCATATTCAACACCATCATTAACTAATGAAATCTCAAAAGCACTGCTTCCTGTTTTATCACCTCCAGCTATAGTCTTACAGCAGTTCTTAGACATTAAGGTGCTAATGGGAAAGAGTCAATGAGCCACCAACAATACAGTAACTGTGGCTTTTCTTTCTTTCTTTGAAAAATGTACACTTTACAAAATAGAAATCCACTAATACCACACTATATTTCAGCAGATATAGTATCCACATAATAAGAACACTTCCCTATGCTTTAACTCTGCATCAGAAAATTCAGAATTCTATCAATTTTAAACTGGATCAGTTTTTAGCTTTGAGCAAAAAATATTCTTTGCTCCCACATGTTCAAAACACTTTCTGTCTTTTTCTGAGTTTTAGATAAAAGACAAATCATGAACACATGGCAAGTGGCCATCACTTCTGTTTAAAGCATTATCGGAGAGTCAGATGCAATAAAGGTCTGCCTTCATACAGTATATGACACTATTTTAATAATTTCAACAAAAAATAAATAAAATATAGGATACCCCCCATATCCCCTAACCTTATGTGCTCATGCCCAAAGGAGAACTTGCACTCCATTCAAGGTTGGCACCTTCTTTGTGTCCAATTCTGCAGACACTGGCTTTGGCCATTTGAGACTTTAAAGCTGCATTTAGTGGGTTCAGGACAAGGATGTTTGACAGGATATGAAGGTGTCCACTGATGTCTAATAAGGAATGCATGTTAATAACAGTATGATAATGTTTATTACTATTGTGGTTGTTTTCCTTTGCATTAAAACATTATCATGCAACATTGTATAATATTCTTAGCAATTACACTAATATGGTCTGTTTATTGTATCATTATAATCCACATACACTCCATTTAACTGTAATGCGACCATACTGATTATTACTGCCCACATCCTCATCAACTGCATTATGTCCAGTTGCACAGGCTCTCTAAAACCCTGAACTGAGTTGCAAAGGCAATATAATGAAATATATTGGATATAATAGAAATACATATTCAGCAATGTGATGATTATTGGTCAGTTTAGGTATCCCTGTTGTTTTGATACCTGTAGCAGTTAATGATTATTCATTCAAAAAAACATCCTTGGATGAGACAGCAGGTCATTGTTACTTATGCTCAATTCAATTCAACTTATTCTTATTAAGCACACTTCAGTTATTAGCATTGGGTACAATGTAATAACTAAAACATGCGGTAGAAAATTGTTCATCTAGAATATCCTGCCCTTAGCCCTTTCTGGTTAAGGGATTTTTCAGAATATTAGGTAGACTTGATTAGATTGTGGTGCTTTTCAACTCTGTAGAAAGTAGGCACTGTTGACACGGAATGAAACCGGACATTAATCAGAAAATAGGCATCTTAATGAGATATGACAAGAAATAAACGGTTTTAAATGTCATAGAAAGCCATTATGATGCATTTTACTGTATAAAGAAATATACTTACTGTGTATATATAAATATAATACTTGCAAAGAAATGCTCAGAACCTAAAATTCAGAATAACTAACACACAGAAGATTAAGAAGTTACTAGGAGCTACTAGCGTATATGGTGGCGCTCAGAACTACTGTACCAAATCATCCCCCATTTACTCCCTTGTTTAGATGATTTGATGTTCCAGACAAATGATCTTCTATAGAAGGTGTTGTACTCCATAATCATGGCTTCAGACGGTGGTGATTAGCACATGTAAGTAAATATGTAACCATACATGTGACAATACTGATCCTACAAAATGCATAATAATTGTGAGTTATTATAGTATTATTAAAATAATTCCATTTTAAATGTCATTCTGATGCATTCCATATAGGCTAGGTAATGGCTACCTGTGGCTATATAATGGATAAGCAGGTTCAGAAAATGGATGGACACTGCCGCTGACTTGTGTAATATGTATCCTAAAGGCCTAGAATCTAGACCATGAAGCACAAGGTTGCGAATTCATTCAGTTCCCATTACTGACACACTGTGAAAGCCTGACCAAGTCATTTAACCTGCCTGGGCTGTCACTGTGCAAATATTGAAACCACTGTGATTTGTGAGCTGCTTTGGTTTAAAAGTGTCAGCAAAGTCTAACTTATCATCCGGTATAATAATACAGGAGAAAATGTTAAAATCTATAAATAAAACTATTGAAAGATTATTATTCTTAATTCTAAATATTATCATAAATATGTTTGCTGCCACAGGTTTGAAAGACAGACCATTCTTATAGCAATGTGTGTGACTAAGGAACTCATCATTGATCACTTATGGAGATGTAGCTCCATCGGTTCACTTCACAACACTCCAACTAGAACACGGGTATGCTGAAAGGGAATCCATCTGGAGTTTGGGCCTAGCACTGAAGTCTGAGCAGCATCAGTGTGACAGTGTGCTCCCTAACAAAGCAGAAAGTTTACCATGTGTCTCCCATAGGTTAACTTGAACCTGTGATCTTGTGAGAATCATCCAATTCACAAAGCATAAACAATAAGCACATAGCCTGCTGAATTATTCAAACAGCTTTGTAGACCGGGAAGCTACAGTCAGTTTTTCGTTCGTTAGTTAAGGCACGTCTTATTGACCACTCTCCATCAGCAAGTGTGGTAGTGTTATCACGCTCAACAAGCCCAAGAATTATAATTGAGAAATCTTCACGAATGAGTTTTGGTGTGCCCTTTGGATGGATGGCCACCTGATTTGTTCATATTTGGGTGCCATTACCTATGAGAGTTTGGTAGTAGACCCTGCAGTTGTGGAAGGCACACATGGTACCATTTTCCACAATCACACTACTTCACAGCCAAGAGACGTCCATCTCAATTGTAAGTTATTTCCATTGCTTAATAGTTTATATACACAAGTACTCAAAACTAGAGAGGAATATGCTGGAGTTAATGTTAAAGGGCACAAAACAGATCTTCTCTGTATATCTGTGTACTGCTGATGAGAAATGAAAATTCTGCCCTGAGCAAAGTAAATCCACAAGCACTTCTTGCCTCACACACTTGCTGTACAGCTGGAAGCAGCTGTCTCACTCGCTGGCTTTCTGGTCCACCACTTTCTTATTACTGTTAATATTAACACAACTGGTGCTAATGTAATTTCTTAATAATAATAATAGCCTCATGAGTGTTAGTAATAATACTGCCACTAGAAGAATTTCCCAAATTTCTATCACTTTAATGATTTACAGCTATGAGTGCAACTAATGAGTATTTTGCTAATCGATTAGTTTGTTGATTGATACTTTTAGTAGCTGATTAATTAAGGGATTTAAAAAATGTACAAAATGAGTCTTGTTAATAGCTGTAAGGTCTAACAGTTTCAGGGCTCTTGTTGGCAGAAGACAATATGAAAGGGTAGAAGGTTGACACCATTATTAATTTGGAAAAATGTTGCCTACAATGTGTTGTTTGATTTTGTCCACTATATGACAGCAAAGGACTGAATCACATGCAATTCAAACCTCATTTTCCTTACAGCATGACATGAAATACTGGCCATCACAGTCATTAAAAGAAGTACTCTGCTGAAAAAGGCTTCACTTATTCTTGTTGACTTAGTTTGTTTACTCTGAGATAATCATTTAAACTGCCAGAATAAAAATAAGAAAGAGGCATTGGAAGAGTTGATAGATAATTTCCAAGTGTGAGATAGAGAGAGAGCCATTAATTTCTCTAACATGTTTTCTTTTCTGGTTCTCCCAAATCATTGCTATGCTCCCATACAAAAGGAGCTCAGCTTACACTTTTTGCCCGACGTGAGTTTCTTACCAGATGTAAAGCTGAAATGATTTCTTTGGTCTTTGATCCTCTACTGTATTTACATCTCTGCCTCTGCCATATTTCAAAATGTGATTAACATTACTTTTCTGCTTAGTCCACATTAACACAAAACTTTTTGAAAACAAAGTAAGGGGAGATCACAAAGGGAATTATAAACATAGTGCTTAGTTACGTGACAATCATATCTGCACTGCTTCACAAGATCAGGTGTTCAAATCTATACACATTAGAGAGTATTTTCAAAAAGACTTGTCACTGTGGTTGAAAACACCATTTCAGTGTGGATGCAAGGCCAAAATGAATAAAAAAAAATGATGTATTTTCAAATGTGTTAGTGTGGACTAGGTCTTGGGCTTTGAATTGTTTTACTTAATACATAATCAAGTAACTAATCAATAATTTGTTGGCAACTGTTTTTATCACTGAATATTGATGACATCAATTACGTGTTTCAGCCCTAAATTCAGAAGTAGTTTTTCCTCTTTAAATGCCTTGTGCAGGATTTCTTAAACAAAATACTTTTAATGATTTTCCTTTTCGATAAAAAAAATATACATAATAATTACTCTTTGTTTCTTATAAATACATCTATTAGGAGTATTTTTATGTTGTTTGAGGGAAATAATAGTGGGGAAAAACCATTACTTGTGGAAATTAAGAAGACTGGCCAGGATGAAAGTGGTTAAATCAGTGATTCTGAGTAATGGCAACATTAAGCCCTATTAGTTAGCTCTAATAAACTGCCGGTGTTGTTTTTATGACTAGTTTCAATGGACAGTCTTTCCTTTGCTCTAATGAATGCATGTGCGGCAGAAGTAATTTTTTGTTCTGAAGATTATCATAAAATAATAAGAAACATACAATTTGCTCCCTGCTTTCTTCCCAACTTTCTTTCACTCACATTTTCTTCAGCTTTTGTATTCCATGGGGTGGATTGTTGATACTGTTCAGTTTGATCCGAATGAGTAGCAGCACAGTAAAATCTCCGTTTTTATTTTCAGTCTTTATCTCCAAAAAAAAAATGTGGAGGAAAAAAAAAACTAAGCATTTGGCTGAAATGAAGTCAGCCATAATCACTTGAATTTTCTTTTATTAAAAAAGAACTCAGTAGGCAAGGAGTTCCCAGATGTCCTCTATCATCTCGGGGCATAGTCATCTGGGACACCGGTGAGATTCCTTCTTTTCAAAGCTAGGTCAACTGTCTTGATAAACCCATTTATTGCCTTTCTCATTTCTGGTGTGTAAGGATCATACTCAAGCTTTCGCAAGCCAGATCGCTTGAAGTTGCCGTCTTTCTGTCCTTCCACACACAGCAAGCGGTCTTCAGAGACGACAAGACCCAGGAATTTCACCATTTTTTTCAGTTGATGGAATAGCTGTTGCTTTAAGCTTTCAAAGTGAATGACATGGACGTTTTTCCCATATTTGAGCCAGTCCAGGGTATGAGAAGCCCACCATGGTGCGTAGTTTTTGACAAACTCGGGCCATTCTGCAAAATAAAATTTAAAGGTCATCACTAGTCAGTAAGTTAATTATATAATGTCTTACACGATGAAAACCATCAGGAATAGATCTCCTGCTGCTAATCAAATAATTTACTAATCAAATAAACACAAAAGGGATGATCAAAAGGAGAACAAAGTTTCAAAATACACAAAGTAAAAATAAAGCCTACCTAACCCCTGTGGTATGAACTTCTGAAAACATTTTTGAATAGTCACAATTTTTTCCATATACTGTTAAAATGAATGTTTAGTTGTATGTTTATGATGTCATTTGCTTCTTGACCATGCTTGTTTACAAGGTGAGTTGCAGAGATGGCACTATAAGAACACCCATTTTTGACTTTGCATTTGCCATCTTATTGAAGAGTTTGGGGGATTTTAATCTGTCTAAAGTTTGCTTTTTGCAAAAGAATGATTAATATCTTGTCAAGTTCAGTTTACCGACTTACCCAGCTCTTCTTTGACTTCATTTCTTTTCAAGCCCCATGAAGTCATGAAGGCTCCACGCATGATCAATCAATGCTTGCCTATTTTATCATTTCCGGTCAGTATTTTTTACACATCTGACATTAGAATGTTAAAATTAAAGGCATTAATTTTTACTTTTTCTGCATATTATACATAGGCAAATTATTGTTTGCAGTGGGTTATCCCCTAATTGCCTGGACCAAGAGGCCTAGTCACATGCCTTCCTCAAAACAATCTCCCTAGCTTGCACTCATCTACTCCCCTACTTCCTGACTCGAGCTAGTCTTTCTGTTAATATAACCAGAAATGGTTGTTATGCTCATTTTTTTTCAAAAAATACATAAAATAACATCAGATTCAGGTGCAGCCCATTTAACTTAAGTGAGTCTGAATTTGCTTTTTTTTTGTATTGAGGTGGCTATGTAGTAGGCCAAAACAAGGCTATTTATTTGATTTGACTCCCGATTGTTTTGTTCATCCTTGTTAATGCTTAAATTTTTTTGTTACTTAGGCTGTTTAGGTTATTCTGG
Organism: Polypterus bichir lapradei; assembly: GCA_026402145.1. Classification (NCBI taxonomy): domain Eukaryota; kingdom Metazoa; phylum Chordata; class Cladistia; order Polypteriformes; family Polypteridae; genus Polypterus; species Polypterus bichir. The sequence continues at coordinate 14,317,347 of JANRMT010062838.1, read as the reverse complement.
CGTACTGAAGTTTTTTAAGAAATGTAATGAGCAAATAAAAAGGCTCATTCAAAATGAACTGTTCCATAAGTTGGATTGGTACTCTGCCACGTTAAAATTCACTGAGATTTGTTACAGTTGCATTAACATACTGTATTGTATAAAGTCAATCACCTGTGCCACTTAGCTGTTTAGGTTTTTACATTCCCTCTGGATCAATGCATTGGTAATCATAATTTTTTTCTAAAGGGGAATCGCCAACAGGGAGAAGGCGATACTGCCTAAAGAAAACAACGCACATGAGACACAGTACCTAGTGATAACCTACTACAGGACATGGCTGTTGTCAAGAGGAGCAATCATTAAATGCATGTGACGCACTACTCCTTATGTACTCAGCACTCTGAAACGTACTAATAAAAATGTATGGGCACCTAACACCCTGGTGACTGTCAAGTATTCTATAGAGTGTCGGAGAAAGGAAATAAGGATTAGAACTGAAATGAATACAAACTGGTGGCAATAGGAACTAAAAATAAAGCAATGGAAGTGAAATGAAATTTTAAAAATAGACTAGCAAAAACAGAAGAGCTTGTAGCAGTGGGCTGCCAATTATAGTGACTGAAAGCAGTAAGTGGGGAACTGTAATCTTTGCTGAACAGGGACAGCAGTGGAGCATGAATGTGCTGCTTAATGACACTAAGGCAGTTGCACAAGGTTACTGGTCTATTAAAAAAGTATATTTCCCACTCACACTTGAAACTGTCTGTGTAAATCTACATACATGTGGAGGGTCCTGAGTGTTTGCTTGTATTGGGGTCACCAAACTCAACTGATTTCTGCACACTGGATGGACTGCTAAGGTAGTCAATGAAGTGAATCTGCAGAGCTTTAAGGTCTAATGGGTTGCAGTATGTGTTTATGATGCTGTGTCTGTCGAAAAAGATTCAGTTAGGAGAGGAGGATCCATATTTACCTTTTCCTTTCCAGTGCGCCTGAGAAGCAAATCCTATATGCCCACCATATTTGCGATTGAATTCTGCCATCAGAGCCTTGTATGGGTTGCGAATCATGAGGATGGCAGCATCAAAAGTTTCAATCTCCTTCTTGCCACTTTCATGGGTCTTGATGCAGATTGTCCTTCCACTCCGCCAGTGTTCTCTCTCACCTTTAAAGCCTGCAAAGAGAAAAAAAAGATCTTTGCTGTATTAGACAAGAAGATCACATAGTATGGTCCCAGTCAGCTCCATGCAACACACCACACCTGTCTTTTTTATATTCTAAACTTAAAGAAGAACCAAAAGAATACATTCAAGTAAGACTTTCACTGTAGTCTGTACTCTTGACAATGCTAAGACTACTACATTACAACCTGCATGATTCCAAAAAGACAATCTTGTATTTCAAGTTGCAGTAGAGAAAGCTGGACAATCTTACATATCACCAAAAAAGGTAACAAAGCAAAAGAGCCATATAGTCACCATGGCTAGGCTGCCAAACCCTCTTTTGTATGTATTATTGACTAACTGCACAAAGAAAGATCTGCACCTACCAGTTATGCAAATTGAAAGGCACAGGGCCCATGCTGGCAGCCAAAGGCATAAAGCAGGAACCAGCACTAGAGGTGATACCACAGCACTTATGTGCCATGAAAATAAAACCCAAAAACTGTATAGATTAGCTACTATATAATAGAATTTATACTCAAGTTCAAGTTTATTGTCATATGTACAGTACATCATATATTGAGATTCTTACTGGCACATTTCCCAGAGACTGGAAACAGTAGAATAGCAGACACCGAACACAGCATGTACAGTAGATAATCCTAAGTAGCACGAGAATGTAGAGCTGCACTATCATTCTCTATACCTGACGGCCTGTGTTTCTGATGCTGATACAGATTCTATACATAGCACGGTATCCCTTATGAATTGCCTGCTAAATAGATGATACACAAATCATATGCTCCAAAGTTACCCTGAGCACTGGCATTAATAGAAATAAACATCAGAATGCAGATGCATTAGTTACTCTGTGATGCAGTATACTTACTGACAGTCTGTATCCATTTCTGTGTACCTTATATCCAGCCCAAAGGCCTGGTATGTGTGCTGTAACATAACGGTTTATTTTAACATAATTCTAACTGTCCTCCATCTGTTTCATTTATCTGAGTTATCCTGGTCTGGATGATGAAAAGGTGGACGTTATCCCGAAAGGAACGCAATCAAGCTATAATGCCTACAGAACCATTCATGGTGATTAAAAAATGAAACATAACTTTGTTAAGCTCATTTAAACCGATTTAGGGTTGTGAAGGGCTAGAGTTTGGCTTTAGGCACAAAGAAGTTAAAAACAAAATCCAGGTGACCTGTCCATCAAAAAGCCCACTCACATACAGGGTGGTCCAAATCTTATTATACAGATCCAGATTGTCTGGATGACTTTGATTTATGCGGGGATGAGTCCAGTTCGGCGCAAAGATGATTCTTCATGTCGTCAGTTCACACACTTCTCGATGGTCCTGGATTTTTCGGGTGATTTTCTATGTAATAAACTTAGTAAGTTATAGCGTAATGAAAATTGCATAATTAGATCTGGACCACCCTATACAGTGTTATGAAATGATTGTTTAAAATGTTTTTTTTCCGCCTTTCCCTTTGCTCCCTGAGGAACTTGTTTTGTCCCTTTACTGTTTTTAAGAATGCAGAATCCATTTATTTCATTCAATCTCTATTTCAACATTGTTTTCTTCTTACAGATTTTTTTTTCTTCATGGGTGCTGCTATTTTTCCTACTGACAGTTATCTATTTCAATGCTGTTGCTTCAGAGGTTATCCAAGATTATGGTTACAAATCAAAGATTTTTGGTGCAATTTCATTATTAGCTTCACTGGTTGACAAATCTTTGCTCTCAAACTCCTGACTTGATTCATTCTTTTGGTTTAAATGTATTACTGTATCCGACTTCATAGTAATGAACTTTTACTGCATTGCATTTTGTGTTGTGCATAAATAGCACAAAATTAAATATATTGTTTAGCTACAGCATATTATGGTGGTACATTGGTTAGAATGGACACCTCATTGATCCAGCATCCTGGGTTTGAATCTGTCATATGGTTATGTCTGTTTTCTCCTGGTGTCTGTGTAAATGTTCATCTAGGTATTTTGGTTTTCTTTCTACATCCACAGAGATGTGCAGGTTAGATTGTTTGTTTATTCCAGATTAATCCCTGTGAGTGTGCATGAGTATGTCCTGCAATTGTTTGGCGCCTCATCCAGGTTTGGTTCTTGCCTTGTGCACAATACTGCCAGGATACTCTCAGACCCCCCACAACATGAGCTAGATTAAGCAGTTTTAACTGTGTTATGTTCTACTATATTAGGCTATATACAATGTGAAAATATGTGTTGATACAACATATTTTTAATGGAGGAGTCTGACAACTGCTTCAGCTGTCCTTTGGAAGTGTGAAGACTGAGATACACATCATATTCACGTCCAAATATCTATCCGTGCACAACAGCTTAATGCAGTTTTCAAGGTCACAATTTAGGGCCCATTCAGGTAGCACTGAAATCAAGGCAGGGACCAACCCTGAACAGAACACTAGATTATTGTAAAGGTGTGCTGACTGAGTAATGTTCTGTGCTTTGAGTAGTTACGGAGCAACACTTTTGACAGCACTTGATGCTGATGTCTTATAGCTCCTGAAGTTCTGCATTTCAGTCATCAGTGTAAAGTTTGCATGTTGTCTCTGTGTCTGTGTGGATTATCATGTGGCACTCCAGTTTTCCTCCCAAATCCAACAGAAACACAGAACAGGCTAACTGATGACTCTAAATTAACCCGGTATAAATGGACTGGCACTCTATGTACAGTAGTTCCAGAATAGGCTACTAGCACCCCATAAACTTGAAATGGATTAAGCAGGTTTGAAGATGGATGAATATAATTTTTAATTGTGAAATGGACAGTTAGCATATCTACTCGTTCCCCCTAGGCACTTCAGCCACAGAATGTTTTATATTGATGCAAGCTCTTCAAAAACACAGTGAGACTGAAGATCTAATCAAGTGATTTGCTATACCCTGTTAATTATCAGAGTTCTGCTCCAAAACAGACAGCACATCCATCCCCAATATTTAAATGATTCCCAGCAATGGTCTGTAGATGAAAGCACTTTGAAAAGGCTTAAACTGCAGATTAAATGAGCGTACTGTTCCACTGAGAAACATTTCAAGGTCTGATAGAAGGTGGCAGGCAGCAGCTTTAACAAGATTTACCAGCATGCGCAGACTAACATAAGTGCAACTAGCATCCCTGGGGAGGACTGTGTAACCGTGACCCCGTAAAATGAGATGTTAGAGACTATTCTGTTAGAGCCTTTGAAATTCAACACACAGATAAAGTTAATACACAGTGGGGATCAGATATGTGTACGTTTTTGGAGTTCCACTTAAAACGATGCAAAGTTTCTAGAATGTAAGTTGTTTCCCAACAGTGCAACAGCTTGTTGTGGCAGAATGAATCACACAAAGGTCGTGTGGCATTATGGTGTATCCTTCTAGTCCAAATGGAAGCATTAAAAAAAAGGGACTACATTTGTCAGATCCCCCCAGTCACCGGCTGCCTTCTGCAGTTACAAACTAATGGCAAAAACACCTCACCTGTTTACATGAGAAAGCCCTGAGATGACTAGCCAGGCTCCTGCCTTGCCCCCTTTAGCTGACAGGTTAATAAGCTCCATCTGCCCTGTGTCCTTCGCTGTAGCTTCCTGCACACACCAGCTTACCTGCACAGGCTACTTCACCCTCTGCTGTATTACTTTAATTAGTTTTGGTGATGCCCCATGTATCTTGTAGCAGATGGCAACAGCCTTCCAGAGTGCATAAGAAATGCTTGGATAGAATTTAAGTGCCAATTGGATAAATCAAAATTCCCACCTGCATAAACCTGACATGATGTTTGTACTCTTTAATGCTGAGTAACAATGCAAACCATCCAATGAACATAAAAGTGCTGTCCATTCAATTTGTGAGCAGCTTGAGGATGCGGGCACTGGCCATGACTGGGAAAGCAGCAGATTATGAGAGTCAATGCTTTGAGCTAAGCAGATGGACCCTCCCATGAATGCATTAACAGAGGGGCAAGTGTTGGTTCAGTAAAAGGCATAGTCACACACATCCAGTTTACAATTGCCAGTCAGCACTTTGTGGATGGGCAACCAAAATCACTCGACTAAACCTGTATGGACAAGGGAGGAAATGAGCAAATACCATGCAGATGGTGCTGGAACCCAGATCCCAGGGAACTGAGAGGCAACATAGCTGTACAACTTTGTTTTGCTTAATTCAGTTGCTTATTAGATTATCTTCCATGACTATGTGGTCCTAACCATGATCTTGTTTTTTGATAATGGTACAGTATGAGGTGCATTAATCACAAAATCAATCTGATACAGTTTTATCAAATACTCAGTTGGCACTCTATAGCATCTTTCATTGCGTCAACACGATTCATCTTCTCACCTTTGTTGTACAGAGATCCGTCAAAGTAGTAGCTGCCTGTATAGTAGCCTGTGGCCAGCTCAATGAGGTGACGTGCCCAGGTGTTCCCTGCCCCAGGAAAGCTGGCCAGTGCAATGAGCTGCTTGGATCGAGTGGGTAGGAATCGTCGGTCCATGCAGCGGTTATCTGTGGACAGAAAGGAAAATGGGTACAATGTAAGAACTGGGTGTTTTTGTAAACCCATTTAACAAGCTGCCACTTCTTCCAAAATGGGTCAGGCTTACCCAAACAGGGTCATCCATTTTAAGTTATAAACCACAAGAGATTTTCCATAAATACATGCTCAAAACCTGAAAGTATCTTAAAACATACACACATATACAGTAAGACTGTCTTTTACAGTGGTTTCAGCAGTCATTTAATCATTTGGTTGCACACAGCAACCAGCCTTGAACGAGACACCATTACATACTACACTCGGCAGTCTAAAGCAGCATTAATGCAAATATTAGTGTCATGTTTCTAGACCTTGCATGACAGTCTGGGCTGATCAGCTTAACCCTTTAATGCCAGCCATGTTAAGTAGTACACTGAATGTGAACTTGGTGAGCAGGTCTTTACGAGTAAGATGGTCTTGGGTCACTCTCCTTCTCTCACTTAAATGTTAGCAGTTCTAAAGCTGTGGTTAACTAAAGTGAAATCCTCATTTCCACGTTCAGGTTGGGTGAGTGGGGCATTCAGTTTGTAATGCCAAAGACTGAGTTCAGTTTCCAGCTGTCTTATGGTCCTTGTAGAACCTGCATGCTCTCCCCATGTACACCCACATCTGAACAGCTGACCACAAACTGATCCAGGCTGTGTGATGAGCTGGTGCTTCGTCCGGGGATGGTTCCTGTCTTGCTGCCCATTTGTCCCTGCCACAGTGACATCACAACGTGCTCTCTAAGCTCGGCAGTATTGCCATCTGATTTTTAGCCACAGAGAATTGCTTCAGAATTGCAGAGGTCCATTATGATGTGTAGTGAAGACAGTTTACTTTGGGATGGCCAAGTGTACAGAATCTAAGACATCTGACTTCATTTCTGAAAATCTGGAAAAAAAAACTGTTAGCATGAAGACTTTTATGCTACCTTATTTTAAAATATTTTTCATGCTGGCTCTTTAAAACGTTGTCAAGACTCCTGCCATCTTTCTCGATTCCTGTTCTAGCCGACTGCCTCTTTTTTTTTCTTCTTTTTTTTTTAATATCGCTAATGGGGTGTCATGTTTCTCAAACCATAAGTGGAGAAGAAGAAATAATCACATCAGAGTATAGGCTGGAAATGAAGAAAGGACTAAAAGTAGAAACAATGCCGTTGTGTGTCAATACCAGAAACAGAGGGCAATCTAATGCAATGCAAAAGCTAATCACATTTGCTGAAAACCTGAGCCGCTTTCACTATCAAAGTCACAAATCAAGGTTGACACGTTCATATTATCTCAGTGGTGTGGCGACACCTGGTGGCACCCACTGGAATTGTGAAACTTTCACATTGCCTGGATGAGTGGACGTCCCAGTTTTAGCTTGAGGAGGAGGAAAGGTTAGGAACGTGCGCTGATACAGTTTGTTGCAGCACCCACCATACAATGAACCACCTCTGGGTCCCACATTAGCAGCCATGCAATGAGGTAACACCTCAGCCCCACCCTAGTTCAAGTCCCGTAAATCAGAACAATTTAGAAGCCCACATTAAACTCAAAGGGAATCTTTAGACGTTACACCGTGCACTGATACTCATTTGCAGCAGACTGGAGGTTCTGAAGTCTAACCCCCATTTACGTTAGTTCCATTAAAACCAGATATAAGATTGGACCAATTAGAGGACTGCGTAATTGTGGTAGGGTATCTGCAACGAGAAGACAACTCTCCATTGTAGGGTGTGTGCTCAGAGAGCGACCACATGACTGTCGGACATACTGGCCCAGTATCTCCAGTTACTGTATCTGTAATCAATTATAATGTGGAGAAAAGAGAAAGGAGTGAGTTCTAATGCTGTTAATATGGCAAAAGACATAAAAAATTAGTATAAATAAATAATAAAGGAAACAATCAAGTATTACTTATGCCACACCAAATTATCAGTGGCTTGAGATATCACACCCAACCATGTAAGCCAATAAAAGAATTAGTAATTTAAGTAATGCACAAAAATAATAGTAAATAATGAAAAGTATGTGTAATGAAAAAATTAAATAGTCAAAAGACGTAAGCCATACACATACAACCATGTTATATGGTAAGGATCAAATATTTGAGCCCACCCACATATGACTTTGTCCATCCATTATCCTTCCACAGAGGGTAATTGGTCTGGTCCAATACCACAACATGCAACAGTTGGGAGCCCCCCTGCCATCCAGTTAGTACTGGTCACTCTAGCCCAGTCCTTCATGCACATATCCAGTGTAGTTTTGTACAGCCAAAGCACCGGCAGCCTGGCAGTAAGGTGTAATTCTAGATGACAGGCCATACCTTGTACCTGAGTCTGGTAGACCACAAAATAGTCCTCATTCCCACAGCTCTCAAACTCTTCTCCACTGCAGCGGTGCATGCACAGCTGCTCATCCTCCCGCTCATGGAGAGTGAAATGTACGGATGGGAAACCACAGTTGCAGTTCTGACCTGCAAGAACTGCCAGTGAGTATTCCTAAGTTAGAGTGCAGAAAAAAGGATATGGTTAACCTGGGCATAAAAAGTTGCCAATAGACTTGGTACAATTGCTCTCATATCCACAAAGACCCCTTAAAAATACACCTTAAACATAAGTGAGTTCTCAAGCGTACTCTTATTGTCCCATCCATGATTGCACAACCACCTAACTAACTCATATCCACATAAAATACACATAGCCCCACAGCAATTAAACATGCACACACACCAAAGCAATAAAAATACTTCCCTATGTTCACATATGTTTCCACACACACAAAGCAACCAATTAAGCAAATAACTAAACTATCACACGTGAATGCTCTGAAATCTCCCCAACACATATAGTACCTGTATAAAAAATGCATGCAAACACATTCAGTCCGAAAAGCATGTACACCATGGCCAGTGGGGGACCTCAATATACATCCCCAAACCCAGAATGAACACCAAGGCTGTCTAGGTTAATCAGCAAGGACTTGAAATAGACTCACAAGGTTAAGCAGTGCAGGCAGAGTTATAATAATAGAAAACCTTGGAGCCTCTCTGGGCCTGCCTGGAGGCCACTTTACACCATGTGGTGTGCCTGTTTCAGTTTCCCTCAAATAGACACTTAACAGTATCTCTCTAATATGTTGAACCACTCTGGCCTCTATTCCACCTGCCAGCTGAGCTCTTGCCTCTCGCGCAACTCTCCACTCCATGAGCACTGCTAGAGTGACCACAAGGACCTTTTATTTTGGAACTACTTTTATGGTCAGGAATGCCCTTTATCAACCTGATCATTCTCCGAGAATCCCTCACATGTCACTTGAATCTGAACCTGAACCCTAACTTACACTAAAAACGGCAGGTGGGAAAAATACCAAAAATACCAAAATGTCCAGAAAACAAGTAATCAAAGCACAAATCAAAATTCAAAAATATAAAGAAAAAGAGTCCTAAACCAAGTGAACATGGAAATGTCCCTAACTAGAACTAAATTACGAGCGGCTTTATTTTGAATGTTTTTGTAAAATAATCGCAAAACATGAATGCCGAAGACTGCATGATGGAGTCTTTTACAGTGGAGGGACATAACATTATATAGTAACAAGTCATGTGATGTAACCAGCCTAGCAATTAGACAAAAAGATGACTGCGTCTATAAGAAGGTACACAAAACTATAATGGCTACAATGAAAACAAAATGGTTAATTGAAATAAGAATCAGAAATAATGACCACCAGGAATCTACTGTATGTAGCAGGGAGTTAAGTGTAACAGATCTTCCAAAATTCTGTCATCCCTGGAACACTTAACTTACTGTATTATTTGTGTATTGGCTTATAACACTGGAAGCTCTACTGAATTATGACCATTGTCCTTTGTGCTTGTATGTCATCTAATGCATGTTCTGTCTCCTGAGAAGCTGTAATTCTGGTCCACATTACAAAATGCACACACTCAGACAGAAAAATGGACAACAAAACATTAAGGGTGTAAAAGCACACACATTTATTTATTATACAGGGGTGGAAGCTCTCAGGCACACACAATCCTGCCACTAAAGCATAAGGTATACTTACTCACATACAGTACTATCCATAATATCTGTCTGTCTCTCTCTCTCTCTCTCTCTCTATCTCTATCTCTCTATAGCAGAGAGTGTTGTACCATGTTAGTCATAGACTGATACAGGAGAAACTAGAGTGAAATGACACATTTTATTGGCTAACTAAATAGATTACAAATGCAAGCTTTTGAGGCAGCTAAGGCCCCTTCATCTGGCAAGGTGTAACCGCCATGAATAAGTTTGCGTAATGGGGTGCAAAACGACATCCCATTGCAGTTCCCATTAGTTGTAAGTAAATATCCTGACCAAAAGAAAACACATTGTGAGTTAGCATGAATTTCATCATTTGTATCACTGGCTCTGTTTGTAAGCCATGTTGTTGAAGGTACGTCTGACAGGCCATAGTTCCATCATCATGGGGGATGTTTGTGTATAATGCCTCCACATCCATTGTAACAAGGAAGGTTCCCTCAGAAATTGTGTCTAGGGCAGCAAGTTTTTTAAGGAGGTGGGTGGTGTCCTGTACATAGCTGGGTGTGTTTCTGCCAACGGGTTTGAGAATGCTTTCAACCCATTCTGAAATATTTTCCGTCAGTGTGCCAATTCCTGAGATTATTGGCCTTCCTGGGTTCCCATCTTTATGGAGTTTGGGGAGCATGTAGAAGTATCACACTTTTGGATCCTCAGGGATTCAGCTACTGATGTGGTCCTTGATGTTAACAGGTAAGTTGCTTAACAATTTCTATAGTTCTTTCATGTAAACATCAGTGGGGTCCTCCTGTAGTTTGCAGTAATAAGTGGTATTAGAAAGCTGCCTCTGTGCCTCTTTTATATAATCAGATGTGTTCATGATTACTAAGACACCCCCTTTATCGGCTGGTTTGACAGTGATCTCTGTGTTTTCCCTTAGTAAATGTATGGCTTGCTTTTCTTGTAAACTGATATTGTATACCTGGTTCTGCTCTCAGTCCAGGATCCCAGTTTTGACCCTCTGTCGGAAGCTGTCTATGTATCTGTCCAGAGTGGGGTTTCTTCTGGGTTTTGGTGTCCATGTGGGTTTTTTGTGGAATTATTGTATTGGCTCATGCTTGCTTCAAGGGACCTTAGCTGCCTTGAAAGCTTGCATTTGTAATCTATTTAGTTAGCCAATAAAAGGTGTCATTTCACCCTACTTTCTCCTGTATCTCTCTATCTATCTACCTACCTACTGTATATAAAGCCATTTACATTTTTCTGTTATATAGTGCCCTGCCCTGCCTGTCTGTCTGTAACACAACACAACATTTTCAAGCCTGCTTATTACAGTTCAGGTTCATGCAATGCCCTTCATGATATACATACATATTATCTCACCGACATTTATTAATAAGCATGTGCGTAAACATACTACACACCACGAACAAGTCTCTTCACCAGCCTGTGGTATCATAGATGTTGTAAGTCACCTTAGATAAAGGTGTCAGCCAAATAAGTCAATGTAAACATTTAGCATCCCACTTACTCACTTACATGCATACAAATGCACACACACATACAGATTTGGAGTAAATCCAGACTGACACACTGACCTTCACAGGGCCTGGTATTCCATTCTGATACATGAGTACTGCAGTGAGTCAATTTGCACGCAAATGAAAAAAATGCATTTTCCAAACTTTTCTCCACAAATCTAAAAGGCAGATAGACTGGAACTGGCAATTAAAACTTAGAGAATTTATTTCGGGTGCCTGGGGTTTCTTTATTTAGCAGGATCTTTTGCATGATACAAAAGAGACTTGCAGATAATCTGCCCATTTGAAAACATTTCTGCCTAAGGAGATAAAGCTACTTGATTATTTCCTAGGCAGCCAATCACTGTGTTTATTATCTAATGTGTAGGAGTTTGTCTGAAAATATTCATTATACACTAAATATCCTTCTACAGCTGGCTGGCTTTTAAGCTGGGAAAAGTCTTAGCTAACATCAACCAATTGAGAAACGGATGACTGGTCGTCCTAAAATTAGCCCCTGGAGGGCTAATCTGGTGGAAATTCATTTATTCAAGATGTTTTAAAAGTCACTGCTAACTGCTGTGGAAATCTGCTGAAATGAGAGCAAATTGCCATGACTGATACTGAAACAGAACAGAGGTTCTTAAATGAGATAAATATAGGCCTCCAGGGGGTGTGGCTGCAAGGTAGACCAGGGTTCAGCCATGTAAGGCAGGGAGGTGTGCTGTGCAAATATGAGGAACCTGTGGGTATACTCTGTATATGCCAGTGTCTCTAATTTGTTCCCTTTACAATTAAAATTTACAATTCTTATCGTTAAACACACTTCAAGCCATCAGTATGTAAAGAGCCCGTCCCCAAGTGCAAAACTAAACAACCATTGGACAGCCTTGGTGTTAATCAGGCTGCACTGCAATAGACTGAAATTTTGGTCCACTTTAAAACAATGAGAGCAATGTGAAACTAGCAATTCAGGCCACCCAAGTCATGAATAAGCTTCATCAGGCATTGTCTCATGTGAATGTGGTTGTGCTAATGAGTATGTTGCAGGCACCCTATTAAATAACACTATCACTAGAATACAGAAAAATCTTCATCAATGCCAGTCCCACACCTGTAGCCGTAGCTGCAAATATTGAAGTAATACGTTAAACATGCACCACTGACATATCTCTAGTCTAAACATCACAGATTTTTGTCTTTGGCTCCCCAGACAAGATTTGTATTCACCTTCATCCAGTTAAGTTGCCTACCTTTTCCGTGCAGAAGTCCACACACTTGTCGACAGACATATTTGTCATTAAAACACCAACAGGAAGTGCAAGTGACATGTTGTCCGGTTTGTGGAAGCATCCTTTAAAAATTGCACTCCCATCTGGAAATGAAATAGTGGCAAACATCATTTGTGGAAGTGGCAAATGCTTCCTCATACATTTGTTCACAGTAACCTTTCTAGCCCAAACATACTTTTTGAAAGATGGGAGAAATCATTTTAAAAAATATGCCAATTTCTTAATTTGTGCAATCACATTCTGGGAATAATTTTACAATAGCTATGTGGCCAATGCCTAGTTATTGGAGTTCCCACACACAGCTTAAATTTAATATTCTTGCTACTGATGCTTTTGTTCTTAGGGAGTTCATAATGCACACAAAATTCTCTGCCAGCACCACCAAAAGCATCCATTTTGAATTATCATGTTGGAGAAGAATTCTGCTGCCCTGGTCACCACACATTCTCCTCTCAAACAGCATTTTAAGGTTCAGGTACACGAAACATGTCTCAGGTCTTCTGCATTTTTTAGATCAAAAAAGGGCATTTTTAGTAGATATGCCATAATATAATCATGCCTAAGAGAGGCAGGGGAAACCTGACAACTAACAGAAGAGGATGGCTGTTGATGGTCATCCAGCCAGGAGAATCACCAAATACAAGAAAGGTGTTTAGCCTGTGCTGCATGTGAAGCTTGCTAATTCTTATTGTCAGACCAAGAGATCAGGACTAATAAAGCATTGATCTTGAGCTAATAAGGCTTCTCTTTGTCTCGATCTTTTAAAGGCTATGTGTATGCAAGCCGGTTGTCTAGTGCAGTGGTTTCTCGGCTTTCTTTGCCACAGCACTCTTTTTATCTTGTAACCTGCACCTTTAACTTAGCAGCAAGTAGAGTGTGGATTTGATTCATTCACCACCCTTCAAGTGCTCACTTAAAAATGTGTTGTCTACAGGTGAATAACGGGCCATTTGTGTCTGCCTGTCTCTCTGTCTGATCTGGTTAATTTGGCCAAACATGGGTTTAACATGTGAAGCAGCTGAAGGAAATAGAAAGCTTGGTGTTTATTAAGCAATCTGAATTTAACCAATTTTGATATGTAATACACATTCAGTACAGCATACAAATAATACTAATTTGGTAAAACTGATTCTTATTAATTTGTATATTCAGCCAATTTTGATATAAAGTATATACTGGAATTAGAAACAAATCAAACACAGGCTTTTCAATCTGATGGAAATCATCAAATAGGATGTTAAAAGATGGTCATCTGTTTATCTCAAATTAGCTGGGAGAGCTCATATTTTTAAATAAATATCCTTCCAAAGTACCTTTTTCTTTTTCAGAATATTCGTATATATGTTAACAAGTCCTCCTGTATATTCCCTACTTACAACATTCATTTGTAATGGAGGAAAGGCATATACAGTACAAAACAACAGATTTGAAAAAAGCTATAGCAAAGTTGGCATTGCTTTAGTAAATTTTCAGTTTTATTATGGTGAATGGTTTAAGATTTAGCTCCGAGGTAGAAATGGACATGCTTAGTTAGTGATGGAGGGAATCGGTTCTTAAGCTTTTTTTTTTTTTTTTTTTTTTTTTTTTTAATGTATGCGTTGGCCTGTGCTTGGATACTTGGTAATGCAGCACTGGAGCATTTGTTTAAATATGGTAAAACATATTATTTAAAGCTGAGGGGCTTTGTTAGTTGCTTCCATGCATGATAATCATTTATTCTATCTATTCTTTACCTATATAGTGTTCACTCAATGGATGTATTTGCACTTTTAAATACCTCTGTATTGATGACAGTAGGTTTGACTCCCTTGAACAATTTACTTTAGAGTACCAGCAGTAACAACAACAACAACATTTATTTATATAGCACATTTTCATACAAAAAAAATGTAGCTCAAAGTGCTTTACAAAATGAAGAATAGAAAAATAGAAGACACAATAAAAAATAAACATAAGTCAACATTAATTAACATAGAATAAGTAAGGTCCGATGGCCAGGGTGGACAGAAAAAACAAAAAAAAAACTCCAGAGGCTGGAGAAAAAAAAATAAAATCTGTAGGGATTCCAGACCAAGAGACCGCCCAGTCCCCTCTGGGCACACAACCTTTACTGTACTGTTAATAGAAAGTGCCTGACTTTCTAATTTGCCCTTTGGTATCCATAGTTGAAACTTTACTACGTAATGAAGATGAAGGCATAGGTGGTATTTGCGTCTTATTTTGGCCTGCATCCCTACATAATCTAAGACAAACATGACCTTTTAGTTAAAATTTCAGATGGGGAACAGAAATCTGTCATTGACAACCTCATCAACTTCAACAAAGTAGTTCAGATACAAATTTTACATCAAACACATCTACGTTAACTAAGAATATTCAAAATATATCCAAGATTAAAGCCTGACTTGTGATCGGCATTATCAAGTGCCTGCCTTTGTCTGATGTGTGCTTTGCAAATGCTGTACACTTGAATCAAACATGAGGAAAAAACCTTTCTTTAGTTCTTAGGTAGTATTGCATTTATATATTACTAGAAATACCCTGATGGCATTATTCGTGGTTACGACAGATAGGAATAATAGAGTTAGGAAGAATTATATTAAACACACACAATGGTCCTCTGTTCAGATTGCTTCATATTGGGCTAAACCCATCTCCCTGAACTGGGCTGTGCTGCCATTAATTTTATATGGATCATAAATATGTGCAAGTAGCATTGACTAAAATCTTGTTAACTCTGTGTGTAATTCATTAAAGGATATCTCATAAAATAAGTTAAAATTTTAAAAAGAAAAATGGAAACATATTTTGAAATAATGTCATAATGAGTGAATCTTAAAATTGATAAAATATTTATAAAAAAACAGTATAGAAACACATTTTTAACTTATTTTAATGTTGAAACAAAGGCTGGACAGATAGAGACATGAACAGGTTATTTCAGATGCAGTGACAGATTGAGCTCCTACTTTTCCAGGCTATGACTTGAACCTTCTGCATCACAGTCCGTACTGGGGGAAGGAAAGCCGAACAGTAATGGTGAGAACATCTTTCCATTGCAAGAGCGTGGTGTTGGGTGTAATTTTGTGGGATGTGGAGGTTTAAATGCAAATCTGGAAACTGTAACCTTAAGATAAATGGAGACTGACTGATTTCTCAAAATTGCAGAATTAGGAAAACCAGAAATCATATTTGAGTGTGCTTAATTGGTAAGCTGACATTTTTACCAAAATTATATTTTTGCGTCTTTCCTAATATTTTAAGTAAACTTCAAATGAGGTGTTACTGTAACTTCTTACAGTTAATTAAGATGGTATCTAGCAAGTAATCCATTAATACAGGTGCAGCAGAAACACAGCAGCAGGCTTAGTCACAAAACACAACTTGTAACATAGAATTATTTAGTCAATAAAAGTTTGATAAAACAATTGGCCAATTAAAAACATTTTTATATATCAGTGGAAAAAATGTGGAAAAATGTCCAAAAAAAGTTAATTCCACAGAATATCCTAACAATTTTTTAAAATAAAAGCATTACCACTGACTAGTTCATTTTATGGTATATCCCCGAGTCTACCCATAGATTGGCAACCTTTCTAAAACTTTGGGGCTGGGGAGCTTGAAAGTTCTAAGGTTTGCTAATTTTGGAATTTGTGGCACAGCATTGCCATTGACATTTGGTGATCCACAGTGCCCAGTTTCCTTTGGATACCAGCATGTTGTATGGCAACAGCAGTAACAGACTGTGGCTGTGTTTCCATTTCGTGTACAGACACGGCCCCTTCTGCCTGCTTCTCCAGTGCCAGCACCCAATGTAGCTCTCCAGGTAGTCATGAACGTTCATTTGGTCCATAGGCTGAACAAGCTGCCCTTGCTTAAGGTGCATGAGATTTTAGAAATTTGTGTCAAGGTGATCAAGTTCTGTATTTGGTTGTTCATTTATGAACATCTCTGCAGGGCTCTGATTTTACAGTTGGGTGTGGTGAGTTGTGCAAGATATGCCAATCAGTCTTGTACAACATCTTCTGCTCATTCACTTGAGGCAGCAATCGAGGGCAACTGTCTCATGCATAACCTATGTCATTGTGAGGGAACAGAAACTTGGGACTTGGGTATTGTGTGGTGAGTAGTGAAGAGAAGAAGCCTTTAAGTGGCAACAATTGAATGAAGTTACGTCAGATAGTTTTAGCCATTAACAACAAATAGAAGTATTTCCCCAGAAATGGGTTTTTAAGATCAAGGTTTAGCTTGGTACATGAGCTGGCTGATCATTCACAGAAGTGCATCACTGCCTTTGGTGGTTTAAGGGCATGATTGTTGAATAGAGAATTACGTTTTTACTGTGTCTTTGGTTTGTATATCCAGTGCAGGCCGCCACACACATCTTCTGGCAAGGCGTTTCATGTGAACAGTTCCAGTATGAGATTCGTAAAACAGTTTAGGCATGTATACAAGTGCCACGACAGGCACTTTATCATTATCATTAGATGATAACATCTGACATCATTTGATGAGGAACGTGAGGTTAGTGCTCCAAACATCTCTTATCCAGCCATCTAACAGCCAGGGCACATCCTGAACACTAGTTAGCTATGTGCGCGTAAAGCTCTGGATGATGGCAACAGCTGTGGAAACGCCAAACAGCAGCTGCTAGATGTGGTATGACCCCTGTTGTGTGTTTATTGTGAGCAGCTTGGCTGAGAGCTTTCCAAGTAGTAGGCTTGTTTCAAATCCAATTTACTGAAGATGGCACCCCCTGCCAGTGTGGCAAACAGTTTTGTGACGGTGGGTCATGGATAAACATCAGGACTTTACAGCTGCATTAACCGTACATCTGTAGATCACCACAGATTCTCATGTTGACATCTTTTTTTTAAGCAGGAACAATTGATATTGTGCATCTTAACGCTTGCGCTGATATGAAATCATCTGACACTGCAACCTCCCCGTTTTTTCGGACTGTGAATTATATTATACCTGCTGTATAGAATCTGGGTGCAACATAAGTGCTTCCTTGCATGCTACCATTTTAGAAGACTCCCGTTTCATATGTTGCTGCACCGTTTTACTCTGGCCATGAGTATCTAATCACTCCTGGCCTAAACTTTGAACAACAACATGATAGGGCCTGGTATTCCATGCAATGTGAAATATAGTCTATCTACTGTAAGTGAGGATGGCTAATTGAACTTACCATTGCTAATCCAATATTAAATTACACTTCTTAACTGTTGTTCACTGTAACTGTGGCCTTAGGATGTGTGTTTCTCTTGTGTGTTATACACCATGCACTCATCTTGGCGTTTCAGAAGGGCATGTGCTGCTGCTGCTGCTACTGCTGTGGACTGTGGCCAGATGCTCATTTTTTCTTGCTGTACTACATATTTTCTTGATATTATGGAAGCATTTTTTTTTATTATTCCCTATGACTGTGTTTTGGTCTGTGTTTGCTACCATTCATCATCCATCCCTCATTTCTGCTTGGAGGTTCAGATAGCCTGAACCTATGGCCAAGATTGTCCCACTCATCACATACCCAAACTAACTCTGTTCAATTACCAGTATAGAGTTATCATCTTATTCTTAAGAAATTGATTATCAGCATAGAGCTATAATCCTATTCAAACAAACCTGTGAAATTGGCAATAAAATGATTTTCATTGATATTGAAATTTAATACATACATTATGAGAGCACAGCAACAAAAGTTATTTTCAAAGAGAAACACGCAAACCCTGAACTGCTCACTTGAACGGGACAATGGAAAGTCACTGGTTAGTATAATTTGCATTTTTATGGGATATGGCAGGGAAAAATCATGGAATGTGCAGATTCCAAGATTCCACAGTACAGTAAGTCTCCATTAGATGCGGCACTAGTAAGCCTGAATGTTTGTTTTGTTTTGCATATTCAGGCGACTACTAGAGGGAGCTCTTCACTAACACTAAATGTCACTCGACTCCGCACACTACAAACTTCAACCACACAAAATGTGTTTATATTTCTTATGAAAGTCACAATATGCATAGTATTTTTGTTTTTATTATATTTTTTCATTTTAACAATTGCATTACAGGAAGTAAAAATACATCAGTAAGACATTGTGTACTACATCTGATTATAATCAGATTAAATATAAAAAAATCATTCCTCTACCCAATGGAGACTTTTCACAATGATGAAAGCAATGAAGCCTGAAAGACTCTGTTTGGGATAATTTTTCATAACTGCAGAATTGCAATCATATAGTTTTGTGTATAATTTCTGATTGTTTAAGGCTGTAATAATGCCAAAGATAGTCAATTTTGTCATGTATAGAAGAGTACAGTACAATGTAGAGAGCATTATGTGGTATAAGGAGTCACTTCACAAGCCTGTCTCTCTGTATTCTCAGAGTCATTATCCTTCATGCATCTCCCTCCAAAACACCATTTAGTTAATCTAGCTCACTTGGGCCCTAGTGACTGTTGTGAATCTTTTTATTTTTGTATTTTTTGCAAATCCGTCCATTTTCCAACCCACTGAATCCAAACACAGGATCACGGGGGTCTGCTGGAGACAATCCCAGCCAACACAAGGCACAAGGCAGGAACCAATCCTAGGCAGAGTGCCAACCCACTGCAGGACACACACAAACACACCCACACACCAAGCACACACTAGGGCCAGTTTAGAATCGCCAATCCACCTAACCTGCATGTCTTTGGACTGTGGGAGGAAACCGGAGTGCCCAGAGGAAACCCACGCAGATACGGGGAGAACATGCAAACTCCACACAGGGAGGACCCGGGAAGCGAACCCGGGTCACCTAACTGCAAGGCAGCAGCGCTTTGCATATCACTTGTAGTTATTGCTCATTTATTGCATTAACAACAATTTTTTATCATTGTGATGATGACATGATTCTGGTGCCTCTTTGGAAACCGTTTTTACCATTTACGCTTCCGTTTTGCTGTTTTTTATAATGGCTGTGGCCATATGGTGTGTTCTTTATGTCCGTTGCCTTCATGTGATCAACTTCCATGCAAAGGTTATTTAATGTGAAGTATCTTAGATATGGGATACAAAGAAAAGTCTTTTTGCTGCATTTTGTAGAGTTTATTTTTGGTTAAGGATCTCATCTTTGTAACTCTAGTTACTGAATTCTGTTCAGTTTTCCTGATTATGATGCTCTCTCTTCTTTACATATTTGGTTTTGTTTTGTTTGCTGGCCTTTGTTAGTTTCCTGAGGAGTTGCCTTTCCCAAAAAAAAACCCTTTTCATTCTCCTGATCGATTCCATATCAAAACAGTCATCAGTTACAGGCTTTCTCAAGCCTGTTTCTAACAATGACAAGACTGTAATCAGACCCTTACACCTAGCTGCAGTTCCACAACCTCGATATCATAAATCTTTGCTCATCAATGTCAAAACAGTTCAGTGTTTGCATGTTTCACTTTAATTACCATCTTGTTTTCATTATTAAATTTCAAAACTAAGGAAAGCTGTTTTATAGCTCCTTCTCTAATCTTGTTAAAATAAGATGATGCCTGTACACTGGAAATGGACTAAACTACTTTTACGACCTATGGCTTGAACTCCCTGAAACAAGCTCCTTACTGTTTATCCAGACAGGGAAGCTAATCAATATCAGAAAAGGCAGCTATAAAATATACAAGAGAAGACATTTACTGTATGACTGTCGCCTTAAAAGGGTTTTGTACAAATCATTATAGAACATTTTACATTGTTAATGTGTGTATATTGCATTTGACAATTGTTGAGCTGGCCTTTCATATTTAATATAAGTGGGTTACTAAGGTAACTGTGACCTATGAGAGGATAGTTAGCCTCAGCATTTTTCTTCTTGCTATGTGCTTGTTGGAGATGTAATTAAAACAACAGCCATCTTAAGTGATTAGAAAATTGACAGGTTTAGTCATCACTAGTGGAACTGATGCTGAGATTTGAATGCAGTGAGATTGAGTGGCTCTTTGGCGTCACCGGTGTTAGGAATGTATAATTCATGGTTTTTGATGTGAGCAATATATTAAGTACATTACTTTTGAGTTTCAATAATTGTAATAGATAGCAATGAAAGGTACTATATAACAGAAATATAAATATGCAAGTTGCTTTATACAGTAGTAGCTAGCCAAATAAAGTATTATAACTGTTTTTATTTATATATATGTATATATATAAAATATAATATATAATATATATTGTGGCAGATGGCCGGGACCCTTGTCTGGCCAGAACACCTAAACTATGGAAAGATCCGGGGAAAAAGGATTGCCTGGAAAGTTTCTTGCCCGGGCCGATAGAGGGCAGCCACCTTGGTTTTCAGCGGGGCCACGGGTTATGAGTATGGCGGCTCAACCCTGTTGGAACCCATGGCCACCACCAGGGGACACATGGACCTTTCCAGGGTCTTATTTGGTCACGCTTCCACCACACCCGGACGGAAGAAGCTCGTTAGACACCTGGAGTCCATCCAGGTGCCTTATAAAAAGGAGCAGCCTCGCTCCATGAGGGCCAGAGTCGGGAGGAGAGGACAAAGCCTGAACAGAAGTGGAGGGAGAAGGACTAGCAAGAAGGGACTGAATGGTGTTGGTGCGGTGCCTTGCATTGTGTAGGTAGATGCTGTAAATAAACGTGTCGTGTGTGGCAAACTTGTCTCCCACCTGTCTGTGTCTGGTTTGTGGTGGCAGATCGTCCCCTAGTGGCTACAATATATATAAAATATGTTTGCGTATGTATATATTTGTGTGCGTATATATATAATTTATACACACACATAATGAAGGACACACACACACAATCTGCCCCCTATCTGTCACTTTTTATGCTGCGCACACACACACACACACAGATAAATCTCATTCCTGTATAGCTATTATAGATAGATAACACTATATTATAATAAAAAAGTTTTTTTTTGTATATTTGAATTATTAAGTTGCAGTGTCAGAGAAAGCTATAATGGAAGCTGTGAAACTGTGTTTTACTTCAAAAAAGTTCCCTCTGTTCAATGTTTCCCAAACCCATCTTTGATTAAAACCAATTAGGATGTAATCGCCGTCAGACTGCATTGTTTCTGTCTTGCTCTTCTATGGGAAGACCTAATAAAGGCACGATTACAGCTTTGTTTGATGTGAATAAGATGTTAGGAACAAAAAGATTGACTCTGACAGTGTTATTCTAGTCAAGAATCCTTCTGACTTTGTCTTTGCGGTGACAATGAGTGATTGGACCCTGAGCTCAGACATTATTAGCCAGTAATGGGCTCTGTGCCTTCTCGTTCTGGCAAGGACAATGAAAAGTGCAATTAGCAGAAGCCTTTTGCCTGAATCTCTCACAGACAGAAGGGCTGCCTAATATTCACAGCAGGCAATTGCACATACAATTAATTTTCTAGGAATGTGGGTCAAAACTGCCATAAATATCAAGTGGCATGCTCTCCTCTAAAGGCCGTAGTTTACATTTATTTATTTATCTGCTTATTTGTGTGTCATCTTGCTTTAGTACCCAACAAATTAAAGGGCGCTGGAAAAAATTGCAGTCTTCCATTTTTCTCTGCACCATTTTTTTCTGGTTAGGCATGTAGAGACCGTCATGGTCAGTGATAAATTGAGGAGCAGCCAATGCCTGCATGAAAGGCACTTCAGCCAGCTGTTGAGCCAAGGCTCAAGACGTGCAGGGAACCAGTGCTACCTGCTGGTCCTCTGTACTGACATACTGTAAGTATGTCTTTATGTTATTTTCTATTTAATATATTTTTATGTCAGTAGATTTAATAATGTTTGACATGTTGTCCCTGCTGAAGTGGTCTAGCGTGAGGATGCACTGCCATCACCACCAGGGATTTGTTACTAGGATGAGCTGAAACTCAGACAATCTTACAGCTGGGATGAGTGGCTGGAAGTATACCAGGCTGGATCCTCTTGAGCCGCCTGGATTTTAAATGTGAATTGACTGCATTGAGGAGATGCTTCCAGATCGATGGTGAGACCATCTTGGATGGAGGGCCATGATATGGTGGAAGGAGGATGGCATTTCTTAGATAATATACTTTTATATAGGCCCCCCCTTATTATGAAAAGTTTGTTATGTGGAGCACTGCCAACCTAAAAATGTTTAGTGAATGTGGGAACAGTACATGAGGACTGGAGGGCTGGAACCCTGGTACAGCACTAGCCCTCACCACATGTGTTTGAACCAGGATCAGGACGGCATTTATATTCTTTTTAGTGGACTAGTTGTTTTAGGTGTGGCAGTGAGAGGGGGGATTCAGGTGAATCATAAAGTCATCATTTGAGCACTGGCATGGGCCCCACTAGCTTGAAGCTAACATTTGTCTTGCTGCTGACATTTTATGTGAAATGCAGCTCATGGAGAAGGAAAACAACATCCAATAAATGAATAAATAATGAGCTCTCTAGAAATGTACAAGATGGCTCAGACAAGTTGTGTGTTTATACCCCAGGGGCCTGTTCACTGGCAAAGTAAAAATGGAGCTGGAGGAGGGTGGGTGGTGGGGTCTGTGTCATCTATTATTCAAATAAAGACTCTTGCCTGCTGATTTCTTCCCACAGATTCATACAAGAATACCGTGTCAGTGGGCCACTGTAGGGGCAGAGGCATTATTAGTACCTCATTCTGGGGTGGGCAATCAGATATGTAGAGAGGGTAAACAACCTAAAATTTTACTTTTACTGATTTATTTTTTAGTTGGTAGATGAGCCTTTTAGGTCTGCACCACCCATTCCCTGCTCACCCATGGTCATGACCCTGACTGGTCGTTTTTTTATGGACACTTCTCCTTTTTTGACACTGCAGTACTACAGTCTACTTACATCTCCTAGCTGATTCTTGGCTGAGCTCAAGGCGGTAGATGGAGAGGCGGTTGGCACCCCCGCAGATGTTGTTCTTTTCCCCCTTGCACTCCATGTTGCATTCCGACTCACTGGCATTGGGGGTTTGAATTTTGTGTCCACAGTAGCACTCGGCTCCGAACTCCAGTCCAGCATACATGTAGCCCCTATGACAAAAGAAAGAAGAAGCTGGGAATTTTAGCAACCTCCTTCATCCAAACTGGCCTGTTCTTGTGATAATAAACACACAAGTCATCTCATAAGATAAACCATTGGTAATTATTCTTGTGTATAGTGCCTTTCACATATTCATCAGTCATTCTGTCAGTTCTTTCCACCCAAGTGTCCATTTTTTCATTCATTTCCTGAACCTGCCTTTTCCATTACAGAGCACCAATTCCAGCAATGTGGCCCAAAACCAGGAATCAGGACTCTGATGTGATGAGCACTGCCTGTCAGTTGGATAGTTTGTGTGTGAACACTATCTTTACTTCCTGCAGTGGATGACTTTATTAAAGTCAGTCTGACTTTACTGCTTATAACATTTGTCATAATAGACATAAGCAGCACAGCATTTTCAAACCTACCGAAACCAATCAAGGTTAAAAGGGGAGCAGAGCCTGAACTGGAGGGACACAGAGTATCAGTGCATCACAGGCACCTCTCATGCACAAACTGACACTCACACTGGTACCAGTTATAAATCATCAATCATACGCTAAAAAGACAAAAAACGTATGTCATAGGGTGTACTTAATTTTTTATATAAGTGTGCCTGTCTGTCTTTCAGTCTAATATATAGTTCCTTTCCTATCTATCATTCTATTATATAGTGCATTTCACATTTACCTGTCTTATAAAATGTAAAAACAGTTTATCTGAATAATGTAACAGCTTGCTCATTGTTGTCAGATTCTTATAAACTTTGAATGCATTTCCTCTGTTTTATATAACATCTTAATATAGTGTGCATCATCCTAAGGTAAGCATGTGGGGCAAAGAAGGCCTTGTATGATATGAACCCTGGCAAATCAAGTGATTCAATCTGGGTCACACATGAATCAATGGCGGGGCTTAAACTGGTATCCTTGTCAGTCCATTGTTGCTAGGCAATGGTGCCCACTATTGTGTTAGTATTACTGTATGTAGTGCCTTTTCATTGTGTGGCAGGAATTATGGTGCAGTGATTAGACTTATAGTTTCAGTATACTAAAGCCCTGCACTTTCTTTCTGTGAGGGGTTTTCTTTTGGACACTTTCATTTTCCATGTCCCAAAGACTTGCGTGTTAGGTCAATTGGCACTGTATGAGTAAGAGTGGGAGTATTCATGATTCTGCACTGTAGCAGACTAGCACAGCGATTGTTCCTGCCTTGAGTCCAGTGCTACCTGGTTAGACTCTGGTGCTCCCTCCCTACACCCAACCCCAAAGAGGATAACAGAATGGATAGGTGGCCTTTCCATTGTCCACACCTTCCCCAGTGCATCCTTTATAAATGTGTTACAGACTGGATGGGTAAATTTGTGCTTTATAGTCCAACATGTAAACTGTTAGCATCCTCCCATTACAAACTTCATTTTACAGGAAGAGTACACATTGTGACATGGTGGGCCTATTTACAGATGTCTCCTATTAAGATTACATTTTTATTTTTTGAATACGATTACACAACAAAGGAGAGGCACCCTCATGTTGAGAAGGCAGATTGGTCACTTTTACTGTTAGTTTTCCTTTGTCGTGACTAGCTAAGATATTTGTGTGGTGTGGACCTGAGCTTATGTCTCAGAAGCCCAGTGGGGGAAAACATGCACGGTAAGCATCTCTGAGTGTAGACAACTCAGTTACACATGACCCCTTATGTTGAAACTTGGAGTCTTTACACAACAATGTAGGATTTTTCAAGTCCATCATTTCCACCAATATCGTTTGTATCTGACTAATCACACCAATGTAACGATGGAGCAGTTCAAATAATGCACACAGTGGAAGGTACTATACAGTACTGCAGTTATTTACTTGGTCAGTGCCTACAATGCATCCAGCTGATAACGCATATTGCCTTATATTGACTAGATAATGCTTTGATTAAAGTGCACATGCAAAGCAAAAGAGAACATGTTCCATATTTCCATAGTAAACTTCCGTAGCTTCTCAGGCTTGGTGGTGGCCACTGAGCTGTCATTCATGCGCTAGCCAGCAGGGACACTTCCTCATCAAACCAATGGTCTTTTGATATCCAGCACCTGCATTAAAGACACCCACCAAGATGGCACCCCATCTAACCACCAGATGGCTCATGACAACAAGAGCATAGTATGGTGGATAAAGGTAGAAACCAGTAAACAGATCTGCCATTATAGAATGACTGGCGGCATCTGCAGAGAACAGACGCAAATGATTTTATGATTCCTGATTATCTCAGAACTAAACCCATCAGAACCCTCATTAGAGATTAGCTCTGGCTCCACTTTTCCACTAGTTTGAAGTGGTCGTGCTGTGGCTTTCGTCCATTAAAAGCATTAAAAATTCGCCACCTTTTGTTCATCGCAGCTGGCCATCCAGCTCACATTGTTATTCACTGAGAAGCCAGTGAGTGAGCCTCAGGCTTAGAGCTGCTGAAATCAGCAGGCACAGTCACTGGGGGGGGAAAAGCTTGGCACTTGGTTTATTTATTTATTTTACTTTTAAAAAAAAATACAAAAAGAATAAAATTATCCAGGCATATCACAGAGCCTCTCTGGTTATATTTCAAAATGACTAACAGGGACATGAGAGTGTTGTGTTGAGCATTGTGATAGTATTACAGTTAAGAAGTGCTTTCTTTACCAGGGTCTCTCATTTGTTTAAGGAGGTGTAGGCCCACTGGTAAGCATGACTGAAGCACCACCTAGTGTCCATGGCTAATCACACTGTAAATTTGGCAAATGCTTAAAATTTATAGGAAATTCTTCAATGTGATGAGAGTTCAAGACACACCATGGCAGAAAGGTCATTTAGGTGAAGTAATCATTCATCTCAATGACTTAATGTGTCCTCTTTTGGATATTTCATGGTATTGTTTTGTGTTTCATAAGTAAAGTGCAAAAATGTGTAACTACAGGTACCTCAGTGTACCAAGAGTGTGATGTGTGAGTGAAGAAAGCCTTCCACGTATTTACAATGGAAATTATACTTTATACTGCTAAGAACCTAATAGTTATGACATTGGGCTGGGGTCCACTGGGATGCTGGTACCACCCTCTCTTCCAATGCCCTCTGTTCCCTTACATGAGTCACTGCACTAAACTGCTGCTTTGTAAGGCAGGTCAGGATGCAATCCATCATGGAAGGTGCTATATGAAAATAAAAGTTTTTAGTTCATCTCTAACTCTCAGTGTGATCGCAGGCAATTCACAGTGCTCATGTTGTACAGGGTGACTTAGGATGATCCTCTTCATGAAAGATACTTTATACAATCACACAGTTTTAAAGCCAGCTCCGACTCCAAGCTTGACTGTGATGGAATTACTTTTCTTGCTAGTGCTCACACTGTATGAACTTGGAAAAAAAAGTCTACTGCATTGTAAGATATCTTCTTGATGGTCTGTACCATGTATGGTGCTATGTAAAAGCAGAACATACGATGGGCAGACATCTGGCAGTGCTCCCACCATGCAATTGTACTGCATTGGCTTGGGATGGCATCCACTGCTCAGTGAACAGTATCGGAGTGAAGCCACTGACTTTCTTTATGCAATAAATAGCAACAACAACATTTATTCCTATACCATATTTTCATACAAATGATGAGTTGTCAAAAAAGTAGTTATGTGCAAAGATAATTAAAATTAGATAATAATGCATAAATAATATAGAAAAAAGGATATATGAGTAAGAGTGGACCAGGAGCGACTGGGATGCGAGTTCAGCCTCTGATTCCCTCTGTGACCCTGAGTGAGTCACTTCACCTTTCAGTGCTCATATTGCTCATCCCTGCTTTGTAAGGAAGTTTGATAAGATATCCACAATGAAAGGATCCTTAGGAAATCACAAGAGTTTCAGATTTTATTTGAATACCAGTTTGATCACATGCAAGTGAGCAACTACAAGTTCATGTTCCACCTGAAACTACACATCTATCATTATTAAGTTGTGCTTGCTTATAGTTTTGGCACAATATCAATGGTACATAATTAAATGTGTAACTTAAGTCCTCCCTGTTTATGTACTCTTTGCATGAGGTTTTAGTTGTAAAAGAGTAGGAGAGGAGGAAGTGCTGAACTACAATACCTGGCGGTGTGGTAAGAGTTTGGGATTTTAAACATTCCATTAAAGTCTACATAATGAAAACTATAAAAGGGAAAAATAGTGTCACCTAGCACTATATATGACAAAACTCCCCAGTAACATCAGAAGCATCCTGCATTGGCCTGCACTCACGCACATAGGGCCAATTAAGTAACCAGTTAAGTGAGAAGGGAATGATATGGTATGTGAAACAAACCAGCGTACCTGTAGAAAAAAAATCCACACAGACACAGGAAGAACGTGGAGACTCCACACACATGGCATCAGGCTGGGATTTGAACCAGTTCAGTGTATGTCACTTTGTGGCCTAGAGAGAATCAGTTAGTCCATCAAGGCTCATAAATGGGTGCAGTTGTGATTTGTAAGCTTCATTGGTAGGCGGCGGTGTCCTCTAGTGGCTAAAGCTCTGGATGAGGTTACTAGTTGAACTTTCAGCTATGAAGGAATTTCTTACCCTGCCAACGTTCACACTGATGAAATATGGAATCAGTGCCATGCACCCTTTGTCACAACAGTGTCAGATCAATAAAATATAAGCAAGCCAAAGTTGAAGCTTTCTAACCATGTTTAATTCCAATGGTGTTCCATGTTATAATCATGGTGGAAGGTCACTAAATAACCATCAAAGACTCAGGATGAATATGCAAACTCCAAACTGACAACAACTGATTACAAGTAATTTACTGTAAAGGCATTTTCTCAGACCATATTATATAGCATCTTTTGTGCTTTAGATTCAGCCTTCTGACTACACACAGTGTAGTCACTGAGATGTCCTATAATTCTATTCTTGGTATTTTCTTTCCTTTTTAAACATCTTTATTGCCTATCCCATAGTATGCATAAATCCTCATAAATACTTGATGGTTATACTGACAGTAATTGTAAAGAAATTTGTCAATTTGGAATTTTATGGCCTAAAAAATAGCATACAAAAGTGACCTCCATTCATTAATCTGTCAGCAAGAAATTGAATGAATGTTTAAGGGGCCAAACTGCAATGTTGAGCTCACTGTAAAAAATGTAGGGCAAACATAATAAACAATAATTTAAAAAAAAAATGTCATTTGAACCTATGTGACCCTTGGCCTAGTTTTCAATGAAGGGTTTAATGAAGCCTGACAATTTCTCATGAAGGCTATGGGTGAGGACTGAGTCCCTTTCCCTTTGGAGCAGAAGACCTCCTTAACATATGGTAAAGGATGTCTAGGATGGTGAAGTTTGGTGAGTGTGACAATGTGTCCACTTGGCCACTAGAACTGGTCAGAACATTCAGTCATTTCATGTGTGATCAGGAGAACCAAATGATCACAGGGAGATCACAGTACATAAATCAGTCCCAGCTATGGTGTGGAAGCTGACTTCTTGATGACAGGCTAATAACTGGTCCACTCCAAGACTGATAATGTATGCATTTTTCAAGAGGTTTGTACTTTTCTTAAATTTTGAGGCCACATCACTAAGGAGTGCTCTCAAACTTAGCAAATTCATCACATTGTATCCATCTGGTTGATGTCATGGCAGATAATTTATTCTATAATGAGAATTGACTTTAAACCATCACATACTGTATTACAGTTTAGTAGTTTTTGATACACCCTTCATAATAGTTTAATCACTGCTATGACCAGGCAGCATAAACACTTAGATCTGTGAGCGAACAATCGCTTAGAAAGCCGCTTAATGCAGACAAGCTAAGACGCTTCTGCATATGTAAATGCATTCACCTAAGTGTTTTTATACAAATGTCTGGCATCCTTCTCAGCAAGACGGCCAATGTAAGCTTTTACCTTCAGTAATGGGTTTAGTGCTTTTGTTTCGTAAGCCTTAGTGAGAGAAAGAGCATCACTTCACTACTAAATCTTGCTGATGACCGATTAGAATAAAATCTCTTCCTGCTGACCACAGTCTGCTATGATATTCTATCCACTGTTGAGAATTATACTGCACCAGTGAAACTATGAAACTAAGCTCTTTATATATGCAGCTGTCTTCACCATACTATACTATCCTATACTGTCTCTCTCTGTGCTGGTTTAACAGACAATTTCTGGGTTCGTCCAGGATGCCTCCCAAATTTTGGGGTGTTGGAGCAGACGTTTTCATAGCTGGATACTTTTCTGACACCAACCTCCTACAATCAAAAGAGGTCTGTACAGTGGATTTCTTACAATGGAAAAGAATTATATAAAATAATACATATTTAATTGTGGACAGCATGTCCTAGTCATACTGAGAAGGTTCCCAGTTTATTGTACTCTATTGAGTTTCTTTATGACGCACAGCAAGTCATCTGACTTTTGAGGGCTCACATCATACCAAGCCTTACGGTGCTCTACGTGCTTACCTTGGGTATATAAATTGATTGATTTGTGATGAAAGTGTAAGCAGTCTGACAACAATGAGCTATCTATTGCACTGTGTGACCTCTGTGGTCACACCTGCTAACTAACAACAGGCCTCAGTACTTTAATATATGCTGGCCGCTGTTCATTTATCTATACATTTCTAAAACAAGAAGATCAATCTGTCTTTATGTCATTTTATGTAAAGCTCTTAACAGAATTAACACACATTGCTCAAGGACAAGAATGTGCAAGAATGTGCTGAAGGAGGGGTAAAGCCAAGATATGACATCCAAGATGACTCAAATACCTACGTCTGTAAAGATAAAGAAGCGCACCATTGCCCTAATTCAAGAAGAAACATTAAAGTATAACAAATCTGTGGGCATTGTAGTGGTAATAGTAGTATTGACATGTGTATGGAGAACAGTGAAATTCTTACTTGCATGTCTAGCCAGCGTGCAACCTGTCTACACTCTCTAATTCCATGATAAACAAATGGGTAAAGGAAGGCAGAGTAGTATAATGGACATGGCTTTGAAGTTCAAATCCTGCTACTGACACTGTGTGACCATGGGCAAATCACATGACCTGCTTGTGCTCCTAATGGAAAACCAAAAAGAAACTTAACCAATTGTATCATAAATGTTGTAAGTCACCTTGAATAAAGGCGTCAGCCAAATAAGTAAATGCAAATACTTAATATATATAGTAACTTGCATGTCTGCTGAGTGGGAGAAGAAACTTAAGCCTCAGAAGAGTATATATTCCCAGTGTCTGTAAAGCTTCCTCCAGGTTCTACATTTTTCCTTTGATATCCTCAAAGATGTGCTTGTTTGATCAAATGGTGATGCCAAACTGACCCAAATGAGTGCGTGTGTGCGTTCATGCGTGTGTGTGTGTGTGAGTTAGTGGGCCTTGCTTTGGATTGGCACCATATCTAGGGTTGCTTCCTATCTTGTGATCAGTGTTGCTCAGAAGGGCTTAGACCACCTGCAGCTATGAGTTAGTGAATTTGAGAATATTTATATTATATTCTGCCCCTGTGACCCTGCTCCGTATAAGTGGTGGGAATGAATGATTGTAACAGCACAGTGGTTAGTGCTTTATGTGGTCTTCTCATTACTGTGTGCATTTCTCTCATTATCCCAAATAGTTAATTTAAAAGAGTTAATTTATTTGGCAGCTGTAAACTGCTCTTGTGCAACTGTGTGTATGTGTGTGAGTGACCCTGTGCTTTACTGACACCCTATCCAGTACTGATTCCTGCCTATTAGTGGGTGCTACCTAACTCGCATGTTCTTGAGAAATGGAAATAAATCCCAATGAAAAAAATTCACATATACATGAGAGGAACATGCAGATTTCACATAAGCTGCAAGATGAATCCAGGCTCCTGCATTTGAAAGATGGCTGTGCTCCTGTGGTTTCTCTATGGGCAGTGCTATCTAACGTTACACTATACCCTTGATTGCCAGGCGCTGCTGACTATGTAAGAGGAACAAGAGTTCCAAGGCTCTCCCTTCTCTATTTTTACATGGTATTGTGTGAAAAAAATAACATCATGTATATAATATTTTTGCTTACCTTTCTGCACAGTTATCCTGGCAACGGAAAACAGTCATCTTCCTGTAGTCGAAAAATGAGGTCCCCCTCAGTGCTCTGTGCTGTGTATTGTCAGTATAGCAGCCAATGTATTTAGCTGGAAAAAGAGAAATGGGGGTGGGGTGAATAATCAGTTTTAAACTTTTTCAAATTGCCTCTGAAATTGGCAATTTGGCCCATAAATCCATAAAGAAACCCCCTGTTAAATCTGACATGGAATTAAGTGTGGTGTCCTCACACCACAGCCTCAGATACATATTATTGCCAGACCAGTTTGATCCAGTTTATAATGAGGGGCTTATCCCAGTGACATTGGACACAAGGTAAAAAGCAACCCTAGACGGGGCCCCAGTCCAACACACACATAGAACCATACCTAAATACATACAGTGCTAATTTGGAATTGTCATTTTAATACAGTACAACAGATAAATCAGAATGGCACTCACATTAGGTTTAAATCCAGACACTGCCATTTTATTTCACCCCAGATATTGCTTGTTATGCCATTTCTTCGTTATTTCTTTGTGTTGAATAGGAAAGTTTGCATTTTGAGCCCCAACCTGCCACTTGAAATAATGTGATTAAAAAGCAGTGCCCCAAATTAATCCAGTGCTTGACTGACATGCTTTGCCTCAGTAGTATTGTCATTAAAAAGATGTTCTATTATTAAGTACATGCTCGTTTTATCATGTTGTTGGAGAGTGGCACATATTACGTGTTGCTTGGATATGCGATATGTCAGAAATTCCCTGGATTTAGTACATATTGCTACTATGAGTATTATTGGGAGAGGGATTTGAAGGGCCCCTCTGCTTTTCTAATGGCTTCACTTACACACTTTTTGCTTTGCAACCTACATAATAAACAGTTAATTGCCTCTAAGCAGTGTGTGTTATCTTCTTGAATCTCACCACTTCATTAAAACTGGTGGAAGTCACTAACTAATACTCTCAATGCATTGTTTGATTACTAAATGCAAGTCAGGTCAATGTCTGCAAAAGCGTCACACTTGATGTAGTTAGTGCCTTTGACATTGTGCACTGTTATGATGGATTTACAGTGTTATCCATCCATCCATTTTTCAACCCGCTGAATCCGAACACAGGGTCACAGGTGTCTGCTGGAGCCAATCCCAGTCAACACAGGGCACAAGGCAGGAATTACAGTGTTATGTGTACAGTAATTATCCCTACCTCAGATCGAAAAATGCTTTAGGTTACTCTGAAATTGTAGCGCAGAGTAGGGAGGTAGGCAGGTGTTCTAATACAAAAGACATGGGTGAAACAATTGAGACAAGCCAAGAATTAATGGCCTATAGTGAAAATACTGTAAGTAATGTTGGGTGAGCTTGGTAACACACTGAAGCAATCACTCACACACCATATACAGGCAGATTACTGTCAAACAATTAAGCACCTGAAAACACAACACTAAAGGAATTAAATCAACCAAGCATGGCCTGTGTAATTCTTCTGGGTACCTTCATAAATGATTAAAGTTTTAGCACAATATCTGTATGGATGGTCATGAAGGCTTTGTCCTTGTCAGATTCTTCATTAAAGTTTCTTAAGTGCTGTATGCCAACTTCTACAATAGCTCATGTCTGAATGAGTATTGTATCAATGGCTGTCAACCTTTAAGATGGGCCCTACTATTAGCATTTTGGAGGAAGGCCATGTCAATCTGAGATGTCACACGTTGAATCAGATAGAGCCCTTCCTTTGTGTATCATGTGTGGTACCAGCATGTAACTGATGGGACTCGGCCACCCAGTTCATGTTAGTGAAGTGCAAATCAGTTAAGCACTTACATTAAGTGTCACAAGACAAACCATTAGCTGCCGTCTGTGCGACACTCTCAAACTGCAATGCGATTTCTCACTTTGACAACTCTGACTCTTAAAGACTGCTGTAGAGCACAATGTGGTTGCTTTGTCTTCAGTCAGGAATCTCATTGTTGTTTGATACTGAATAGCAAATGATATTGGGACTACAAATAAAAATCTTGGATTGATAAAAACACTTTGCCGCTCATCATATATTCAGAAAATATTTTACTCTGAATGCTGGAATATTACAACATTTTGCCCTTATCATAAAGCTATTTACATATAACTAAATTATTAAGACACTATGCATAGTTTGGAACAATATATCTAGCAAAGAACTAACAATCGATATCCTGTGAGCTTGTCACCATAAAGCAGACCTCTCAGTTTATTTCCCTATTTCTTTTCTGTTGGTCAGTAATAACTCAAATTGGTTATTTTTGTAGTCCTTCTTTTTGTTTTGAACCAAATTGATTTTAATGGAAAAAAGTTTTGTGATGTCAGATGACTTGTTAAATGAAATGTTACAAATAAATGTAGTGCTGTTTCATATTTAATGAGATACAGTATATTAAAATGGAAGGCCCTGAGCCAACTTGTTTCCGGGTCGCAAATTGTTGTTATTGCTTCTTTGGCAGCGGACTCTAGAATTGATTTTGCATTTTTTTTTAAATGACACACAGACAGGTTAAGTGATTTTCTTGGGGGGATTTAGGGGCTGGAATTGAGTAGTAGCCAACAACCCACACCCCCTCACTCAGCCAGTCATATGTAGACGTGAGACTGTAGCAGTTTGGATCCTTTACCATTTTTCTTTCTTAGTTTACTTGATTAGGGCTTGATTTTTTTCTTTCTGCTCATTTTTAATGCTATGGTTTGTCTTTCTGTATTTAGTTTAGCTATATTTCATTTAATTCTTTTTTTGTAATTTTAAATTATTGTTTTTTTTTTTTGTTACAATTTCTTTATTTCATAAATTCATTTAAATATTAAAAGGTTTTTGGGTGGTGTTGGTTTTCCCCATTTGGCGTTCAGGCATAACAAAGACAGGGTCCAATTTGGTAATATATTCTGTGGTTAAATGGCCTGGAAAGAGGGAAAAAATGCAGGTGATGAGATGCTGAAAAACATAAACATCAAAAACTACCCCACATCCCCTGGTAATCTACAGTACAGTACTTGAATGTGGAAAAGCTATGCATTAATGTGTACATATGATGAAGTGTCATCTTGGCAGTGGCATCTTTCAACATTCTATAGTTTCAAAGGTGGCTTCAGAGTGCTTGTACTGGTGGCAGGGTCGTAGCGCAAGTAGAAAAACAAAGACATCAGGTATGAGTAGTAGGAAGAAAAATAAACAGTAGCCATGTATAATTCATCATTTAGATGATGCACAGGCCACATCTGTGGTGCATCCCTGGCCCTTAACCAGGCTACTTCTGTTATGTCATCATGTGTGATACAGAAAGGACATGTCCTTTATCTTATAAAGCAGTGTGATGTCATCAAGGCATGACAAATAAAGAAAAGTGGAAAAGAATATTGCACCAAAACACATTTATGTTATCACCTTGAAAGTCCCAAGGCACATAAGTTCCACTAGGGGGGGAAAACCGTCAAAACAGATTAGTGACAAGGCAACACAGATTTTTTTTTTTTTTAAATAAGTAAAACGATTTATTCTCCACAAAAACACTCACCGCCCCAACTTGAAATGAACCGCTAGGAACTGTGGCTTGCCCCGCCTTTATAGGGCTGAAGGTGTCCCATATAGTGATGGACAGGTGACCCCACCTCTTGGGGAGCCACCCACAAAACACAAAGTACATAATACTAGCTTTAGAAATAAAGCAAATAATAAACAAAAATAACATAAATCAAATACTCAAAAATTACATTAAACAAGAATTTGAATCCCAGCCAAGGGATAGCAATTTAACCTGACAAAGGTCCTGACAGTAGGGACCTCCTCCGTGGTTTAAGATGGATATGAGTACAATAGAGATGCAAGTCAGAAACGTGTCAAGAGACAGCCGAGCATGGGCAGGAGTAAACACGCAAATTCAAACAATGAGGAAATGGCAGTATAAGAGAACAAATGAATCAGCAAAGGAGACTCTAGCATGGCGCACAAAAGACAGCACATTTCTCAGAACAGCCTGCCTCCCTTGCTTGAAATACCACAGACAGGGTGCCAGTCCATCGTCGGGTCCATGTAAACACATTCAGGCCATGTTGCATTTAGAGTTACAAATTAACCTAACCTGCACTTTTTTGGGGGATGCAGGAAGAAGACCCATGCAAACGTGGGGAGATCCACATGGGCTCCACATGGACAGCAGCCCAGAACACTGAATCTGTGAACAGCTGTGCTATGCTGCTGCCTAACGATAACCACATAAACAAAGGAACCAGTTCCATTTGATTCAAGCTCAATAACCAGAGGTGTGCCTGATCATGATACCAGAGCTAAAAATAATCACTAATGCTCTATCTGCAAGGGATCAAGAAATAAGAGAGTGTATTTACAGAGCCCATTCACCAGCTCATTCTGAACACCCTTTTTCCATTCCCAGCAGTAACAGGAGTAAAGCAAATGCCAACACTGGATGGGTTGCCTGTCTATCATAGGCCATATTCTGTCAGTGGATTAGTTTAGCATCAGAAATCAGCCTCATGCACACATCTTTACTTGTGGAAACCCAAAGGTTCCCAATTGTGGACCCTCCACACTGTTCTATTCAGTCTGTATTGGACTGGCAGATAAAGCCATAGCTGCTGTTGAGCTGATGTCATATGAATTATAATTTATGAGTCCTACCATTTCCAAACCTGCTTGTCTTTTTGTGAAGTAATGTGCCTTTAATGATCGTGGAAGTGGCACTCGTTAGCATGATTGTAATTGTGGGGCACACAGCATGGTAATCAGGAGGACAAGTGTGTGCTTCATGCCATTTATTAAAAAGAGGCTGCAGTTTTGACACAAAAACAAAAAAGCATATAGGATGACATGTTGTATGATATAATGTGGTACTTGTATATTTTATTTATCCCCTAGAGTGAAAATAAGTTAGCACTGCTAATTTACAGTTGAAAAAAGAAATAAAGAGGATGCAACAATTACTGCACAAAACCAGTGCACTGTACATTTGATGGGATTATGCAAACTACATAGAGCTTGGGTTATAAACAAAAACTAAAAAACAAATGCATACACACATAAATAAACTGTTGGTAGATAAATGCCCTTGGGCTAGGGTTAATTTTCTGCAGTTTACAGCCGACTGGGGCATTAAGGAGGTGGTTAATAAAGTTGTTTATACTGACAGAGCCAGATGTGTTGACTTAATTAGCCTTAAGGAAGTAAGTGACTGTTCCCAGTGATGTACTGGCCTTTGATACTCTGTGTTCCTGGCACTGGTGTCACCCAATAAATCAGTGGAGTGCAGTATTATAAGACAGGACATTAAGGAGATCAGAAGAGGCCACTGAGTCTATTGAGTTTTTTGGCTGATAGCCGAGTTCCCCTAATATCTGATCTCGCTGATTTTTAAAAAACAAATTATTGAATAAAGATGAATGATAATAATAATACAGAGCTTGGTGGTTGATTCTGCATTCCTCTACCTCTTTGTGTAAGGAAGCTGCTACCATGTTGGTGTAGTGGCTAAAGCGCTGGACTTTAAGCTGCTAGTTTGACTCCATTCCAGCTGTCAGTGTGTGGTCCTCAACAGCTCACTCAGCTTGTCAGTGTACCAGCTGTTCTCCACCCATGTTTTGGATAAAGGTGTTTAACAGATATACAATATTAACAACAGGATAAAACCCACTTAAACCAACTTAAGGGTGTGGGGGACTGGAGACTATCCTAGCAGTACTGGGCACAAACCAAGAAGCAGCCTGGACAGAGGGTCTGTTCATCATGGGACCCAATAATCCACTGTTTAATTGGGAATCACCAGTTAACTCAACCTGTATGTGTATGGGAATCTGTGAGGAAAACCCAGACACATTAAAAAGATACAAACTCGACACCAACAATATCTAGCTATTGGATTTGAACTCGGGAGGCTCACTCTGCAATGCAGCCTCACTATCAATTGTACCACCCAGTATTTTGCAAACCTGAATTAGGTTCCCATGCAGCCTTCTCAATTCAGATCATGCAACTATGGTGAACAGAAGTGTGGACATGCTGGTTATTCCTTAAATGATACCAAATGGATTCAATTCCCAGCCCTCTCCAGTCACCTTTATAGCTGCGGTCTAGAGGCTAGAGTTGGTGCTAAATTGCTGTAAGGAAATACTGTATTTTTAAAATCCCAGTTGAGGAAAGCCTCCAACAATAAATGACAGCAAATGGTTTTAATTCCCAGCCTTCTCCTTAATTTGACGTTTGAAGCTGCTTGCAAATGTGGTGCTGCCCTCTAGTGGTAGTAGTTAAAGTCAACATATGATGAAGGAAAGCTTCCCAGCAGGCAGACCAAGTTTTGTCTTTTATTGTCATTGGGTGACCCACTAATGATGAGGCAATTAACATTTTGGTTATTTTAATGTGTCATTAATCCAAACAAATTAATTCTGGCAGGATGAAGAGATACAAAATGAAACAGACAAACGCTGCTGTCCCTTGTTCATTCCTTTAGAATTAGCACACTTGGCTAATGAAATGTCGCAGGATTCTGCAAACAGGCAACAGACTGTAAAGAATAGAGTGGCACAGCTATTTTCATCTTCTCCCCTAATATACCTTATCTGTTTTGTTGCTAACTTGATTACTAGAGCTTAAAATTTGATTTCACATAAAAAAGAAAGGAGGGGAAAAAAGCAAGTCTCAGTTGGAGTGATAACAGCTGTATGAGGAGGTCTGATTTAATTTCCTTGAACTTTGTATTTATTTGTTTCTAGCTCACAAAGTCTAACCATGGGGACTTGGTGGATGGTGGAGTTGTGGATATATTAAAGAGTATTGTTGTCTTTTTGAGTCGTCTCAAGGGTGTTGATGGTTAGCACTGCTGTCTTATAAGTTCAGTGTCCAGGATGAGGCCTGCCCCTGGTTGTTGTATGTGTGCAGTGTGCATGTTTTCCTGACAAACAAGAGGAAACCACACAGTCAGTCAGGTTCTTCTGATTGGCTAATAGCCACATTGCCTCTGTATCTTATCAAGATACCTCCAGGTTTTCCTTCCCATGTCCACAAAAACATGCTGGCTAAGTTCACTGGCAATTCCAAATTGGCCCAATGTGTGTGCCCTATGTTAGACTGGCTACCAGTCCAGGGTGTATTTTGGGCAGCTCTTTGCATCCTTGAAATGAATTAGGTGGTTTTGGATATCTTAAAGTCAAATGTCGAAAATTAGGTGAAAGGCAGTCTGCAGAGCACCTAGGGGTCCACCTTTGGCACTATTGGAGCCATCAAATCTGCTGTAAAGCTTTAAAATGAATTGAACTGAGCGGATGAACCACCTTGAAGTTATCAGTAAGAAAAACATAGGCAGGCCAGCAGTCCACTATCACCTAAGAGGTGGTGATTGGGCTAACAAGCTGTCAACTTTCACTGAGAAAACACACCATAGACAGACATATAGCAGAATGGAGACAGGCTGAATAAGACGCAAGTTCAAACTGACAAATAAGGATCTACAGGACCTACAGATGTTTAGGTCTGCTTAGAATGGCAGAGCTTTGGAATGGCTAAATTACAAAGTAAGGTAAAATTCAGACAGTTTTAAGATTGACAATTTTAAATTGTCCTCTATTAGTTTTCTTGTTTTTTATTCTACAGCACGCCCTAATTATACATGTTTTGATTCTCTGTACTACTGGTTAATTATTTTATTTGTAAATTTGCAAGAATCCCCCTGGATGAGGTAGGACATTTGATAATTATAGGTCACTAGGGTTTCTTTTTTATTGGAGGCCCAAGAATGCATGAAAATGACCAAACTCCACACGCTGGGCACCTGAGCTATGAATCATAATGGAATCCTGGCATTCCGAGACAGCTATGTCTCACCTCCATTTGAATTATCATATATTAAATGTATTTTTATTTTTATTATTTATGGCAGTTAAATCAGACTGAAAAGATGAGGAAAACAAACAATGGGTAAGCAAAATGTGATTATTGTGTTCCAAGACAAATGAAGCTGTGGGGCTGAAAACGGCCCACCAGAGTATAGCAAGGTCTCATAACATCAAGCTGCTCCAAAAACATAAAAGAAAGTGAAGCTTTTACCTTATTTTGAATGTTGATTTTTCTTTGGTGCTCAAGTTTAACAGCATACAGTTGAATGAACTCCTCTATAAATGTAATCATCAGGTAACAATTCATTGGCACTAATGTCCAGGTAATCTTTGTGGGAACAACACCAATTTGCTTCACTTGGAAGATGAGCCTCTTCTGTCATAGGTTAATTGCAATTGA
This sequence comes from Polypterus bichir lapradei, assembly GCA_026402145.1. Classification (NCBI taxonomy): domain Eukaryota; kingdom Metazoa; phylum Chordata; class Cladistia; order Polypteriformes; family Polypteridae; genus Polypterus; species Polypterus bichir. The sequence continues at coordinate 14,277,475 of JANRMT010062838.1, read as the reverse complement.
CATGTTACATATGGCCAGGAGAAAGGAATGCTGTGCAGTTTAATAGCAACTGGAGATTTGAGCTTAGAAACCATCTGTCAGGAATTTTTTAAAAGTCACTTCAGATTGCTGTAATGAGTGCTGAGTGATGGTTTTCTAAATTTAACTTTACCTTTTACCTTTTTTCTATTTCCTTATGTTTACTCATGCAAAACTAGAAGTGGCAAGATTCCATGTTCACCTTCTCTGCAGTCTCATAATGAATAGTTCCTGTTCCCTTGGCTTAAGTGTGCCTAAACAGGTGACCAGTGATAGGTGGGAATTTAATAAGGTTTCTTATTTGGTGAGATACACATTATATGGAAATATTTTAGATAACTGCCTTTGTAGGGTTTGAATGTTGTCCTTGTATCTACATGGAGGTCATCTTTGAGTAGTCCAGTATTCCACCCATGTCCAGAAGATAATAATGTTAGGTCAATTGCCTATTTACTGCCCTGATAAGGGAGAGTGAATGTGAGTGTGTGTGATGGTGTGCCCTGCCACATCCACAACAACATCAACAAACATTTATTTCTACAGCAAATTTTTATACAAATAATTTAGTTCAAAGTAAAGCATCCGGTGCTGCTGGGGTAAGACCCCTGCTAAGAAAGATTCCCTAACAAGACTTAGAAATTTGATGTTTTCATCCAGTGATTTCTATACTTAGTGTATTTACTTTCATTTGGCTCTTATGTCAGTCACATGATGGCAACTTGCATAGCATCCATCAACAACATGGCTTTGCCAACAGAATATCAAACAAAATAGCTTTGAAGCAAAATAATATTCAAATAATGCAAAATCTATTCTAAAAATTCAAAAAATGTTTTTTGACAACAGGAATCATGTAACAGTTCACCAAAATGGCTAGAGTGCTCTAAAACAATAAAAGTTAAATGTTTCCTCTGTGTTGTGCAAAATATGTTATGAATTTAAAATCTAGAAGTTACTGCAATTCTGGAATCCAATCAGACACAAAAAGATGACACATGAGAACAGAGACATTAATAGAGAGGCTGTGTGGAAGACGTATGGGAAAACCAGCAATAACAACCGGGTCACCATTTAAAAAACGAGTGAACTTTTGCTTTTTTTTCTTGACCCATTCTACAGAAATACCTGGGCAATGGCAGGTACTTCAGCTAGTAATTTATATAGATAAAATCATAAGCCATTTCTGTTTGTTTGTTCACTAATCATGCAAAAACAACTGAAGTGATTTTCATGAAATATTGCATGTGCCCAGGTAGGTCCAACTTAAAATATGTGCTATACAGTATGTTGTTCCGGGAAGAGTAATTATAATGGGAGGGAGGCAACTCATAAAACAGCTTTGGCGTGGGGACTGCAATTTTTTTTTTTTTTTTTTTTTGTTTTTTCTGTCCACCCTGGCCATCGGACCTTACTTATTCTATGTTAATTAATGTTGACTTATGTTTATTTTTTATTGTGTCTTTTATTTTTCTATTCATTTTGTAAAGCACTTTGAGCTACATTTTTTGTATGAAAATGTGCTATATAAATAAATGTTGATTGATTGATTGATTGATTGAATTCCCATCAGGCAGTATGAGTGTGCTGGAACAAGGATATCATCATCAGCATTCACAAAGTATAATGGCCAAAGCAGAATCACCAAATGTATGCACACTCCTTTCTTTTTCATTGTCTCACAGGATTACAGTTTTTGTTTATGAGCATATTTTCTCATGGTGGGTTGTGATTAACCATGTTGAATTTCCAAAAATACAGTTTTTCCCCTCATTTATTTATACCTAGGCAACTGCAGGAACTTTGGCTAGTTCTAGATAAGACCCTGACAGCTACTGTCACCACAATTACCTGTAGGCTCAGTCAATCCCACACATAATATTTGTTTCGTACATTTAGCAATACATAGCTGGGAATCACTTCACTCTCCGGCTTTAAGCCAGCAGTGCATAAGCAGTTGGCAGTTGCTAGCAGTGTTTTTGGCTTGGGTGAACATGATCAAGCCATGTTTAGGACTATCAGAGCGTCAGATAAAATGCTGAGTGAATTCTGGTTTAAGCTGGGGTCAAGGCTGCTAGTAGGAAGACACCATGCACACTGGTTCTATTCACCTCTGATTTTGGATATGCAATGAGTTTTAATAGCATTACAAAAAAAACTAAAGTAGACTAAAGTTAATAAATGGACCCCACGTTCCTATTAAAAGGATCCATTCTGGTCCAGGGAAAGAGGTAATTATAATGTTTTGTGGTTGGTAATAAAACATGTTAAAACACTGGATGTAGACTTTCTGTGGGTGTACAGTTTCCAGTTTTAAAAAGTCAGGGTGCTTATAAAATGTATAATTGCATTTGTAATGAAAGATTGTCTACTACTATCATAAAGATCTGCATTGTGATAGTAAACCTTGTGGAGGACGCTACATAAAAGAAACTGTGATTGGTTGGCTGCAGTGTGGGTTAATAGTATAAAAGCTTTGTGTCAGCCACATAGAAGATACCAAGAATGCACAAACGCCTTGGCACTTGGCTGACTTCACCACTGTCTTTGCTTTTAAATGCACTGTATTTAATTCTGTGTGCTTGATAATTTTCGTCACACTTCTCAGAATGAAAGGCTCTGTATACACTGACTGGCCCCTTGATATCGCCTCTCAACTACCTTCTCCAAGTAGCTATAGTATGTTGAGACAGAATTGGCTGTTGGCCTCATCAGGACTGTTTATTTTTTGTATTTTGAGAGATATTATAGGATATATGGAATAACTGAAAAGTGAGTGTCAGGTGAGAATCTTCCTTCTATAGTGCAACATATACACTGAGCACCTATTGACCAGAACCTTGGCCACGTGGTATTCAAGTGGGATTTCATCTTTCTGTGACTCACCTCGACTTTCCTCCTGATCCCTGCTGCCCTTCCCTTTCAGTGCCCGGCTCCAGCTACTAGCGTAATCTCTGCTTTTCTCAGGTGGGTCTTGAGAGCCTTTTTTCAACCAAGGGGGGCCATAGCGTTTGGCGGGCCTCTGAGCCTCCTTGAAAACCCTTCCAATTAGGCCCAGGTTCTGGACATCCAGGTCCCCGTTAATCGTCTCACTGGCCAGAGGCTCTTTTACAGTTTCTGTAGTCTCCCCAGCAAACCCAGAATGCAGGAACACCAGACTCCCAGCTGTTAGATAGAGGATTATAAAAGAAAAGAACCGTACAGGCTTCCTGCGGAAATAGCGCTGCAATTTCAGCAATAGCCTAGCCATTCTCCACCTGTCTTACTGAGCCCAGGTTGGATTATGCTCCAGATGTGTCCACTCAGCATAAATAAGGCCGCTTTCTGAGATGTCACCTCAAGTCTCAAAGCAAACTCCCAAGAAACAAGAAAGTGACGGGCACTGTGCCCACTGGATATGGGGATGCAGCACACTGTCTTGCTTTCACTTTCCTGGTTCTTGGCATGGTGCAGCGATCAGGTGATGGTGTCCAGTGTCAGCTCGTGTGTCCAACTGTCACTGTTTAAGTCCTTCCAGTGCTCCCAAGGGATCCTGCTGATGGAGGATACATATCTCAAAAATGGAGCAATCTGCGGGATATTGAAAGACGATCATTTGGATTCCAGCTGCACACAGCCTGATCGCTTCTCTAGTACCAATGGCTTTGTTTACCCTTTGCCGAGAATACCCTGTTGTCTCTCATCCTTTTGTTTTGTAGAAGGGGAGTTCAGCGCCTTTGGGGGAAAAAAAGAACAGTTAATTAGGAAATAATAAGTAAAATCCTGTATTTGACTTTTTTTATATCTGTGACCTTTTCAGTCTCACCTACTATTAAACACTTAACTATTGTAATATAGTAATTATTACTGTAGAAGTGTCAAATTTGAGTTATGCAGTAATTATTATCAAACAGAACACAAGTAAATTAGTCACTTAAACTATATAAACATAATGGTAATTCTACAGTTAGCATGTTATTATGTTATATTAAAATAACAGGTAACATTTTAATACTGTTGTTTTGTTTTCCAACCAGCCAGGCCAACACTAAGAGCAGACCATCACAGACCACACATATAAACACATACACTGACACATCCATACTTACAGCCAGCATGATTTGGAGACCCTGATCCACTTAATTAGATTCCCCATATGAACCAGAACACCACACTGATGGCACACAGCAGCTGCTGCAGCCAGGGTCAAACTGCTGCACCATTAGGTGGCAAACCAAGCTATACTTATCTTTTAAGAAGTGAACACAATCCCTCTTATTGCTTCTTACTGTCCATTACTTCCTGTAATTTATTTGTATGAGCATATGATGAGCTTTATGTGTTTTTAATGCTTTGGTAGTACATCTGGTAAAACAACATTGAATTGGATTTTAAGTACTTTGAGTGTCCATAATCTCTCTGACTGGCATTAAGAGACGGGCAGGCCATATTGGGGGGTCTGAGGAAGTGCCCAGTTGCACATCTAAAGTAATGGATGATCCAAAGAACAAATAAAGTAAATGCCCGCAGTCTCACACACATGCATTACACAGTTGGAACTCACAGCTCGGCCTGCACTGAGAAGTGACTGAGAAATACACAGTTACGTTGTGATAGGAATGCTAAACTAAACTTAGTGAGGTGCACATTGACTTCTATAGGCAGCGTATCCATCACTTGTACATTTTGAATGTGGCCACATAGGCCTGGACAAACATAGCAAGAAATCAAAACTAGGACCATTTACTGCCCACCACTCCTGCCTGAATCATCTGTCAGTAGACATTCAGTAGCTGTCTGTAAAATAATTGTTAGACATCTATCTATTTGAAAAGAATCAAGAATGTTAAGTAATTTTTGTGAATTATGACCATGGCCATTGTCACAGTTTGCAAGGATGAATGAGTTTTCTATTTTCCAAACAACAAAGGATTTGAAAACATGTTTTTTTAAATACCCTGGTTGGGAAGGACAGATGGTATTTGGATCTGCCCCACAGGGACATATTGCTATGTAAAAGTAGGAAAATAAACCATGAGGGTGTTCTTTCGCAGCATTCATTTGGTGGCAGATGGCAGTAGCATTTCTAACCATCATTTGATACGGATCATAGACCATCAGACTAATAAAACAATGTTCAGTGAGCACCAATAACCACCAAGGAATCACAAAGGAGTTCTAATACATACATATTTAAGCCCAAGTGCGCACATAAATACAATCACATTGAGATATATATTTGGCATACAGTATCTACAGAGTATATGCATACATCTTTTAATTATTTTTTTATTTTTAGATTTTTTTTTATAACACTACAACTCTGCTATAGGAAGGAGAATACACTTATACCTCTGACGAACAGAGTAACCTTAAAAGCAGCTGTGCTGGTGCCTTTTAGCTTGTGGCTTAGTCCCTTATCACTCCCCAAATGCAACACTAAATAACACTCCTCACATCTTAGGCTCTTCTCTTTAGATCCCATCATCTCTTTCCTACCAGGTGACTATTTGTCCTAATTCACCTGCCCGGCTCAGTGAGTGGGTTAGTAACATTATATCCCCCTTTGGCCTAATCTCTGTCAGGAAGGGTGAGTCCAATAATTTAGCAAACATATAACCTTTTTGGGACCCTAAGTGGTATACCTGTTTTGGGGCTCCAACGTGGTTCATGAAGCTGAGTACATTTATGCCAGGAAATGAGTATATAACCTACTCTATATTAGATTTAATTTCTTGTATGTTCTTGAAACTGTAGTAGTCCAATGAAATGGCATGGGGGGGCACATACTGTTTGTTACAGTTTGGCAGCTCTCTAAATTAAATATTTAAAAGTCTATGCCTCAAGGCTTATTATGAGACCTAAAGCCAAAATCAGCCTGCCCCAAACTTGAGAAGCAAGCTATATAGCCTGCAAAAGCCAAGGCTGAAAGAGAGAGAGGTAAACTGTAAAACCACTTGTTGCAACTGACAGAAACATAATTCCTCAGTCTTTAAAGATTTTATTAACCAAAATTTCAAACACAAGAACAAAGTAGAAGCAAAACAGAATCAAAAGGGAATGCTTAAAAGACAACCATATAGGCAAACAGAATTAGTCCAAAATCAGAAACCAAACATTGAGCTAAAGTCCAAAAACTAGAAAATAAAAAAAAAGTTGAAAATCTGAAGTAGTGCCAAACAAACACGAGTGCACTCGTGTGGACGTTAGCACTGAGGTTTTCACAGGCCTGTATAGGACTGGGGGAAGTTCATCAACTGCAGTGTCGGGGGCACTATCACATAATATCAATTAAAAGGTATAAAATGCAAAGTTGTTCACTCAGTCACCGGCAAAAACACTGTTTCCAGTTTTGTTAAAAAAATGAAATTTGGCAGGATTATACATCTAGAGCAGTGTGTACCTGTTAAAACGAGACATTCTGATATTTCAGTATTTATGGATAACCCCCCTCAATAGAAATACTAACTACCCCAAAATCTAAAATATGCTTTGACTGATTTGATTGCAATTTGGTAACATTATATAAAAAAGAATAATACTGTAGTGAGTAAGCTATGCTAAAGCACCATGTCCTTATTTCGGCTTATCACTGTGGAGGAATTGTGGAGAGAAACGGTGCCATCCATGTGTTTAGGGCTTTCTGGCTTATGCAAATGAAGGCAACCAGAAGCAATAAGTGGGATACACGAAGAGCAGCACTGACCAATAGGGTGGATTGACAAATGAAGAAGGGGAGGTGTCCTTGACAGGTGAAAGAGACGGGATAATATGTGGCATAGAGAGTAAGCTGAGAAGTGGAAGGAGGAACGCTCAGCGTAGCTCTAGGAAGACGTGGTTAGCAAGTGTGCTATAAAGCACGAGTACAGGTTTTGCTTTGCCACAAGCAGAGAGAGATGTAAAAGAGGAAGTAGTGTCCTCAGGTCCAAAACAAGCCAGAAGCAACATTGTCCCTTTGTCAGTTTAAACGCTAGCATAGCTCAGTTAGTGGGTCACCCATGCCCAGAATAGAGTGGACATTGCACATAGTTCTTGTCATCTGTTCATCTCTGTGCACTGATTTCAATAAGTTAAAGTAAAGCACGATTCAGTATTAAAACGTTATTGCCTGAGTATAGCTTTCATGGTAAACATGAACAAAAGATTAAAAAAACAATACTGCCATAGTAATGTTTTCTGATGATGCTGTCACATTCCACTCTTGCCTTTGTGATTCTTCCATTAGTTTCCTGTTAGCAAACAGGTTTTAAATATATATAAATGAATACCTGCAAATTTGTATGTATTGTGTAATTGCATATACAGTATATGTTGCATGCCATTTATAGTTTTGTGTTTGTGCCTGATGTTATTTTATTATTATTGTCACTGTCCTGTGAAGACAAAAATTATATTATGCTGTGTACACAGAACAGTAAACTTGAACTTGAATTGCTCAAAATACCAATGTGTCCCTTAATTCACCTTCTCCATTAATACTTAATGTTCTGATAGAGGATGTTGCTTACTGCACCGGATGGGAGATTGTTTTTTTTAACTTGTAATGCTCATTTTTGTTCATAAAATAAAAAGGTGCTAACAATATCTATGTGACAGCCCGCCTCCAGGGGGTCTGAGTGAAGAGTGAGTCAGCTGAGGCTTGTGATGGAGACGCCTTAAAGGGATGAGCGTTAACTGCTTCACAAATCTGATTGCCTTAGTGCAGTCTGTTGTTGCTGGGGAGATACAAAAATTGTGCGTGTGTGATGTTTGTTTGTGTGTTTGTATGTGTGTGAGCTGAAATTATCAGCCCAGTGATGATAGAGCTATCAGTCAGCACAGCTGCAGAATTAAAAAAAAAAAAAAGCACAACAGGTCATTAATTCTGATTCATATTTAATGGTCCAGCAAATATTTAATCAGAATGGAATTCAGGAGAAAATGTCAGAATTAATCATCACACGCACATTATTCCACTCCTGGAACCCCTCTGCAAAATGACGGGCTCCATAAATTCATCTTTATAGTGCTTTATGGCCCCAAGTGCCACTTGGTCCTCATAAATACTTTCGGGCCCATTTCTTCCTTGTGAAGTGAGACCCTAAGATTCAGCATTTTGTGCCAAACATTGATAGCTTTCCTTTGATTCATGGCAGCAAGGTCTGATTCTTAAAATGAGGTGCCTGAACTCTCCACTTGGGGTGGCTGCTCTCCTACCCAAAGTTCAGAGAGGAAGACAATCTTTTTAAGGAGAGGAAACCACAGCTTCTGATTTTGAGATGAAGATTCTCATGCCGACCTGTTTTACACACAACTGCAAACCACTCTGCACTTAACGTGAGTGCAAGAGGACAACAGCTTCCACAAAGAGCAGCTATCGCCCAAACCTTGAGCGAACAGCAGAGGTGCCACCATTAGGTCCAAAAGCCACTCCTGGGTATCTTATCTGTGAAAATCTCAAAGAGTAAAGTAGGAAAAAAAACAATGGTAGAGTTATCCACTCTTCTGTCAATGAGAATGCCCACTTTGCACAGAGGACTCTTTTCATTTCAGCTTGGCTACACTCACCCCTCTCACAACAACTGATGTGTATGTAAAGTGGATGATGTTTACAGTACTTTGATGCCACTTTTTTCCTTTTTAGGGCCACCTGTTCCAGCAGGGACAACCCCTGGATAAGGCCTGTAATAATGTGCAGCCTAGAGTGGGTGTATGAAGGTAGGGGCCTCACTGAGTGAAGGCTTTCTCTTGTCAGCTATTTTTCAGCATCCTAAAAGGCGAGTAAGAGAAGGACGAGAGACAGAGTGTGAGAACGTAACAGACAGCTCAGCGCTTATAAATACTTAATCGGACTCTCTTGGACGGCTTGTCTTACACTGTTTTAGAAGTGAGTGGCATTATGCAGGCTTTCTAATTTCGCTAACAGCAGCCTTCTCATGTGTCTGCTTTAAAGAAAGAAAGAAGGAAGGCAAGAGATCCATGCTAATTGGGTTAGCAAGTGCATTGTGACAGGATGATGCTGAGACAGACAGAAAGATTTACAGGCTGCATAGCAGGCCTGAAGGGCATCATGACACACATGACCATGAACTAGAGGCCTTGTGCAAAGAAAAATGATTATGAGGTCAAGTAAATAAGAATATTGAGGGGTTTTCAAGATGTAAGTGTAGTCCGGCAACCATTAGCCCCCCCCCCCCCCCCCCCATTCCACCCCAATTAAAGGCTCTTAGCCATCATTATGGTTTATTTGTTTATTTTTCCATTTTGGCCTTAATGTGCCTTCAAACAGACAACTGTTCTGATGTCCCAAAGCACTGCCTCCCCCATCACCACCTACTACAGTGACACTGCCAGGAATACCCAATAGAAAAAACTCTCCATCTTCTTAACTTTGCTTTAAATAAGTCTGGGTAATTTTTATACTATATCACCTGTTTGGGCTAAACCAATCTTAAGAAAGGCTCCCCAATTCACTGTCACACAACACAAATTTTCCAGTTATAGCCTTCATGTAAATACACTAAGCAAGTCATGAACAGTTGCAGCACATGCTCCTGAATTCCATTCCAGTCACCATGCTCTACAACTAGCCACAACAAATCAAAAGTTATAGGTTTGGGCTCCTTGTGTATTTGTGTGTGTAAGTTGACAGCCCATAGGTACTCAGCTGGAAGTACAATGCATAAAATATATTCAAATATAGAAGAGCCCGATAAAATATACAAGAACAAGAAGAACAGAGAATGAGGATAGTCTTGAGGAGCCAATGCAACATTTCATCCTTGTCGAGAAAAAGGAAGTTCCACATTGATTTGCTGCCAGATCTGGCGACTTTTACGGGTGCTATAGATAGATTGAAACTGTGATGAGAGCTGTGTAATACATAATCCACTGCAAACACTAGTCGTGCATTCTGACATCAACAAAGCAATGAGATCCAGTAATTGCTGTTTTTAATTTTGACATACTCTCTGATTGAAAGCCATGTAGTGTGACACTGGTCTTTCAAGCAAGTTTTCAATGTCAACCTTATTTTTCACAACCGCTTACAAACAACAGGTAAAGAGCACAATTCATCTCAATAATCAATCTAATGTGCGAAGCATGCTTTTTCATGACTACCTCCAACACCCACAGTCTATTCCAGCACCATGTGATCAAAAATGCAAGCACCAACCCTGGACAGGCCACTAGGCCTTCAGAGGAAACAAATTCAGGCACACTAGGGCAAATTAAACTACTTATCTTTGGGAAGTGGGAGGAGACCAGAGTATCAGAAAAAAAATAATAATAAAACATAGAGACACCGGAAAAACATGCAGCTTCTGCAAGGAAAGTGAATGGGTCTGATTTGAAACATAGCCCCCCGAAGCTGTTAACTTGCTGGCTTTTATTTTAGAGTTCATCTGGCTAGATGATTCTCCCTCAACCATTTGTGCATGTAGACTTTCAGAGACATTCATAATAGGACTTGCAGCAAAGTGGTGGCTCTGAGGCTAGGAATCTGTGCTGGCAATCGGAAGGTTGCCGGTTTGAATCCTGTAAATGCCAATAGGGACTCTGCTCTGTAGGGCCCTTCAGCAAGACCCTTAACCTGCAATTGCTGAGCGCTTTGAGTAGTGAAAAAAGCGCTATATAAATGCAAAGAATTATTATTAACATAGTACCTCACCCCTATTTTTACTTTTCCTGGTGTCTATCATTTCTCCTCCCTTCCTTGTCCTTGTTCTTTTTACATTTTATTTTCTGCCAGTACCTTTCCCTTTGTTGCTTTCCTGGATTACCTGGTTTGTTATGATATGTGAATTGTTGTAGAATATTTTAACATAACATTTTTAATTTTTTCATTATCCCCGATATAATATATGTTATCCTTTTATTTTGGCTATTACAGTACGTACCGATATTTTGATTTTGGGCAGGAGCCACCATTTTCTGTCATGGTGGCTAAGGTTACTAGGTTTTTGTGTCCAAATAATTACAAAAGGTGACATCACTAGTGTGATCTTGTTGAAGATTGTGGATAACTCTAAAGAGTTTTGTGAAATGATTGATATGGGTAACAAATTATTCCTGTTAACAATGAGTGTTTCTGTTTGGAATGATTAAGTTTAACAGCTTTTGACCCTGCTAGTTTCTTACAAAATTTATTCTCCAAGTTCCCTTATCAGATACTTCATCTGATTCTTATCTTGGCAAGACAGGGACACAGCCTTTAATTAAATTACAGAGCTCAGGTGCTGTGGTTACTAGGGCCTGTGACGGTCCGGGTCAGCTCCATTCTCCTTTATTGCATTCTTGAGCCTGTTGAACCTGAAACCGTTGATGTTCATGAACCAAGATGAGCCAGGCAATTGAGAACACACACATTCAGCAAGGGGCTAGTGCAAAATGTGTCTGTGCTTTTGTTAAAATCAAACCAAAAACAAAGTATCAACAGTGAAGTGCTCCATCCTTTAAATAAATAATGTACAAAGTCAGTGAATGTAGAGGTTAAAATATTCAATAATTAATTGTTTAAAATGAGGTTAAAATCTCCTCCTCTAACTGCCACCTTATCGTGGTGGAGGGGTTTGCGTGTCCCAATGATCCTAGGAGCTCTGTTGTCTGGGGTTTATGCCCCTGGTAGGGTCACCCAAGGCAAACTGGTCCTAGGTGAGGGATGAGACAAAGAGCGGTTCAACCAAACCTCCTATGAAGAACAAAAACTTTGGATGATGTTTTCCCTTGCCCGGACGCGGGTCACCGAGGCCCCCCTCTGGAGCCAGGCCTGGAGGTGGGCTCGATGGCAAGCGCCTGGTGGCCGGGCCTGCACCCTGCACAGCCCGAAGAGGTAACATGGGTCCTCCTTCCCATGTGCTCACCACCTATGGGAGGGGACAAGGAGGTCGGGTGCAGTGTGAGTTGGGTGGTGGCCGAAGGCGGGGACCTTGGCAGTCCGATCCTCGGCTACAGAAGCTGGCTCTTGGGACATGGAATGTCACCTCTCTGAAGAGGAAAGAGCCTGAGCTAGTGCGTGAGGTCAAGAGGTTCCGGCTAAATATAGTCGGGCTCACCTCAACGCACAGCTTGGATTCTGGAACCAATCTACTTGAGAGGGGCTGGACTCTCTACCACTCTGGAGTTGCTCCTGGTGAGAGGCACCGAGTGGGTGTGGGCGTACTTATTGCCTCCCGACTTGGAGCCTGTTCATTGGGGTTTACCCCGGTGAATGAGAGGGTAGCCTCCCTCTGCCTTCAGGTGGGGGGACAGGTCCTAACTGTTGTTTTTGCGTATATGCCGAACAGCAGTTTGGAGTACCCACCCTTTTTGGAGTCACTGAAGGGGGTGCTAGAGGGCATACCTTCTGGGGACTCCCTCGTAATGCTGGGAGACTTCAATGCTCACATGGGAAATGACAGTGAGAAATGGAAGGGCGTGATTGGGAGGAATGGCCCTCCCGATCTGAACCTGAGCGGTGTTTTGTTATTGGACTTCTTTGCTCGTCACAGATTGTCCATAACAAACACCATGTTCAAGCATAGGGGTGTTCATATGTGCACTTGGCACCAGGACACACTAGGCCTCAGTTCGATGATCGACTTTGTGGTCGTGTTGTCGGACTTGCGGCCACATGTCTTGGAAACTCGGGTGAAGAGAGGTGTGGAGCTGTCAAATGATCACCACCTGGTGGTGAGTAGGCTTCGGTGGTAGGGGAGGATGCCGGTCAGGCCTGGTAGGCCCAAACGTATTGTGAGGGTCTGCTGGGAACGTCTGGCAGAGTCCCCTGTCAGAAGTAGCTTCAACTCACACCTCCGGCAGAACTTCGACCTTGTCCCGACGGAGGTGGGGGACATTGAGTTGGAATGGGCCATGTTCCGTGCCTCTATTGTTAAGACGGCTGACCAGAGATGTGGCCGTAAGGTGGTTGATGCCTGTCGTGGCGGCAATCCCTGAACCCGTTGGTGGACACTGGTGGCGAGGGATGCCGTCAAGCTGAAGAAGGAGTCCTACTGGACCCTTTTGTCCTGTGGAACTCTAAAGGCAGCTAATAGGTACCGGCAGGCCAAGCGGAATGCAGCTTTGTTTTTTGCTGAGGCAAAAACTCGGGCATGGGAGGAGTTTGGTGAGGCCATGGAGAACGACTTTCGGACAGCTTCGAGGAGATTTTGGTCCACCGTCCGGCGTCTCAGGAGGGGGAAGCAGTGCAGTGCCAACACCGTATATGGTGGGGATGATGCGCTGCTGACCTTGACTCAGGACGTTGTGGGTCGGTAGGTTGGAGGCGAGATCCTGTCCGAAGTGGAGGAGTTCAAGTATCTCGGTGTCTTGTTCACGAGTGAGGGAAGAATGGAGCATGAGATCGACGGACGGATCGGTGCGGCGTCCTCAGTGATGCAGGCTCTGCATCGGTCTGTCGTGGTGAAAAAAGAGCTGAGCCGTAAGGCAAAGCTCTAAATTTACCAGTCGATCTACGTTCCTACCCTCACCTATGGTCATGAGCTGTGGGTAGTGACCAAAAGAACGAGATTGTGAATACAATCGGCTGAAATGAGTTTCCTCCGCAGGGTGTCTGGGCTTTCCCTTAAAGATAGGGTGAGAAGCTCAGTCATACGGGTGGGGCTGAGAGCAGAGCCGCTGCTCCTCCTTATCGAGAGGAGTCAGATGAGGTGGCTCGGGCATCTGATCGGGATGCCTCCTGGACGCCTCCCTGGCGAGGAGTTCCGGGCGCGTCTAACCGGGAGGAGGTCCCGTGGAAGACCCAGGACACACTGGAAGGACTATGTCTCTCGGCTGGCCTGGGAACGGATTCCCCCGGAAGGGCTAGAAGAAGTGGCCGGGGAGAGGGAAGTCTGGGCATCTCTGCTCAAGCTGCTGCTCCCGCGACCCGACCCCGGATAAGTGGAAGAGGATGGATGGATGGATGAGGTTAAAATCCTGAGTAGTAAAACCATGTTCTTAAAACAAAAACCAAGCAACAGTAATTCCTCTCCAGCAGGCACAGACAACCCTTAATCCTGGCCTACGTCCCTGCTGCCAATCCCTCGACTTTCCGCGGGGCGCCACTCTGAGCCTGCTCCTAGTTTCACTGCCAGACCCTCAATGGCAGTAGGAGCCTTCACTCGGCACATTTGGGTTCTTTTCTGGTTTTTGGATTGTTTTAAGGATCATTGACATTGCTTTAATGGTTAATTTTATTTACAGTTTTATGTTAATCTCAATTCTTTTTATTGTAGTTATGAGACATTTCTGTTTGCATTTAGCTATTCTTATCACTTTGAACAATGGAAAAATCTATTTAATTAATAAGTTAAATTATATTTTGGTGTTGGCCTTCCCATTTGGGATAAAGCCAAAACTTCTATGGATTGACTCTTTATTTCCTGCATTGAAATATGTATTATAAATGAGTTAATTTACATGATAGTCATAGTTTGCAACAGCAAGCTGAGCCTGTAGTCAGTGAAGAGCACTGTATAAATTAATTGACATTAATTAATTTTCAGACTGAGTCAAGAGGCATCAGATTCAGGAAACTGCAAGAAATGACTCCATGTCCACAGGCAGTCCACAGCTCCTTTTATTTTTATTCTTTTTAAACATGAGCAACAGATTTGGCCATTTTTATTCATGTTGCCTTGTTTTAGGGAAAGTAAAATCATCACCTAGTTTGTCTCTTTAACTGGCCAATGGTGAGCCATCATATGCTTCTTCCTTGTAGATCTGTATAAATTAACTTGTTTGTTCCACAATGTCTTCCGAGATTAAGATGAACAACAGGCACAGTGCATCAGTTTCACAAAGCTGGCCTTCTGTTCTATTTGAACTGTGTTGCCGTTGCAGACAATGCACAAGGTTATTTTATCAATTCCTTCCTTTTCCCTGACTACCCACTGTTTATAATAACAATAAGACAGAGCAGTGACCAGTCTTAGACAAAAGGCTATCGTTTTCCTTTGCCTGCACAATGGCCCTCTGGATACAATTTCTAGTTGTACATCAAATGGGTCTATTAAGAGCTCAAAGAGAGAGACGAGTCATAAGGGGGAGAGATGTGGGCTTGCGGCTAGAGATTTTATTATAAGAATGCAGTACTAAGGTCTGCACGCACATCGTCACTGCACTGGAGGCACACAGTTTGTATTAATGGTTTCCTTTTTTGGATTATCTTTTGCCAAGAGGTCTTCAAGTGTGGCTTATTATTAAATATTTACAAACCTTATATCGCAACTGTCTCCTGTACACCGCTAACGTTGTTTTACTATGGACGTGGCAGCCTTGGGGCCGCGGGCAGGTCCCACAGACCTGGCCCTTATTACAAGACTGCTGTTTGCATAGCACAGATTTACACACACTCACAAACACACAAGCAAGAGAAACATTACTTTGAAGAAATTTTTTTTTTAATGAGTAGTTACGACCAGTAGTGCCAAAAATATACAGTATATATATATATATATATATATATAAATATACAGTGGTGCTTGAAAGTTTGTGAACCCTTTAGAATTTTCTATATTTCTGTATAAATATGACCTAAAACATCATCAGATTTTCACTCAAGTCCTAAAAGTAGATAAAGAGAAACCAGTTAAACAAATGAGACAAAAATATTATACTTGGTCATTTATTTATTGAGGAAAATGATCGGATATTACATATTTGTGAGTGGCAAAAGTATGTGAACCTCTAGGATTAGCAGTTAGTTTGAAGGTGAAATTCGAGTTGGGTGTTCTCAATCAATCAGGTGTGAGTGGGCACCATGTGTTATTTAAAGAACAGGGATCTATCAAAGTCTGCTCTTCACAACACATGTTTGTGGACGTGTATCATGGCATGAACAAAGGTGATTTCTGAGAACCTCACAAAAAGAGTTGTTGATGCTCATCAGGCTGGAAAAGGTTACAAAACCATCTCTAAAGAGTTTGGACTCCACCAATCCACAGTGAGACAGATTGTGTACAAATGGAGGAAATTCAAGACCATTGTTACCCTCCCCAGGAGTGGTCAACCAACAAAGATCACTCCAAGAGCAAGGCGTGTAATAGTTGGCGAGGTCACAAAGGACCCCAGAGTAACTTCTTAGCAACTGAAGGCCTCTCTCACATTGGCTAATGTTCATGTTCATGAGTCCATCATCAGGAGAACACTGAACAACAATGGTGTGCACAGCAGGGTTGCAAGGAGAAAGCCACTGCTCACCAAAAAAAACATTGCTGCTCGTCTGCAGCTTGCTAAAGATCACGTGGACAAACCAGAAGGCTATTGGAAGAATGTTGTGTGGACGGATGAGACCAAAATAGAACTTTTTGGTTTAAATGAAAAGTGTTATGTTTGGAGAAAGGAAAACACTGCATTCCAGCATAAGAACCTTATCCCATCTGCGAAACATGGTGGCGGTAGTATCATGGTTTGGGCCTGTTTTGCTGCATCTGGGCCAGGACGGCTTGACTTCATTGATGTAACAATGAATTCTGAATTATATCAGAGAATTCTAAAGGAAAATGTCAGGACATCTGTCCATGAACTGAATCTCAAGAGAAGGTGGGTCATGCAGCAAGACAAAGACCCTAAGCACACAAGTCGTTCTACCAAAGAATGGTTAAAGAAGAATAAAGTTCATGTTTTGGAATGGCCAAGTCAAAGTCCTGACCTTAATCCAATCGAAACGTTGTGGAAGGACCTGAAGCGAGCAGTTCATGTGAGGAAACCCACCAACATCCCAGAATTGAAGCTGTTCTGTACGGAGGAATGGGCTGAAAGTCCTCCAAGCTGGTGTGCAGGAATGATCAAAAGTTACCGGAAACGTTTAGTTGCAGTTATTGCTGCACAGGGGGGTCACACCAGATACTGAAAGCAAAGGTTCAGACACTTTTGCCACTCACAAATATGTAATATTCGATCATTTTCCTTTTAATAAATAAATGACCAAGTATAATATTTTTGTCTCATTTGTTTAACTGGTTTCTCTTTATCTACTTTTAGGACTTGAGTGAAAATCTGATGATGTTTTAGGTGATATTTATGCAGAAATATAGAAAATTCCAAAGGGTTCACAAACTTTCAAGCACCACTATATATATATATATATATATATATATATATATATACACACACACACACACACACACACACACATATGAAAAGAATTGTCACCACCACCCAGGCTTTGTGCAGAAATTGCTCACATGTGAGGCAGTATTATAGTGTACGAAATATATCTCACATGCACAAGCTTGGTAGAAAGTGGTACTTTAGGAACTTTAATAATGTGTTAGTTTGGTGAATAGGGCTGTTCTTGTTTAAACATTTCAAGTGTTTAAGTTATCTCGCCAGGCATGCTGGGATTCACTGTTTTATGTTTGAATATAAACTCTGCCACCTGGTTGTTAGAGTGTGGATTTTCTCTTATTAGCGCCCATGCTGTCCCTGCTACCTCCCCTAGTTTTACCACACAGTCTGTTTTCTTTCCATTTTTTCACTCACTTTTAATTTGCAAAATGTGAAAACAGTACCAGGCTTCTGCTGAGGCAGCCAGTCATCTTTTTATCACAGGTTAAAAAAACATATTTACCTTTTGAGAGATAAATTGTCCCTATTTGTAACATAACAGAAATAGACACACTTTAAAGGGGTGATGTGATAAATATTTCAGAGCACTAAAATCTCGGCCAAGGCTAAACCAGAAATATTTAGTTTGCATTCAGATCTCATTAAATATTGATTTCAGAGTCCTATTGGTTCTCAGCACCAACAGAAATAATAAAAAGGGGCTATGCTGCATATGTGTATGTGTGAGTGGCTCATTCCGTGGCCCAAACTGGGCACATATATTCATTAATCCATTTATGAGTGTTCTCAAATAAGTGCTACTGTAACCCGACAGCAGCTTCTCCTCCTCAGCCACCCCTGTGTTGTGAAGATGCTGCTAAAAGCATAAATCACCAGTTTGCCTTCTGCCTCCCTCTTTTTTTCTGTCTTCTTCTGTATCCTCAGCTCCTCTCCTCGCCTCCCTCATGGCACAGTTGAGTCTATTTACACTGCTTCTGTGTAAATTAAACAGGACTTATCAGTATTTAAACAACAGTGTGTTGAAACAGGCGCAAAGGGATGAGTTATTACGTTGCTCCCTAAATGCAGTGAGAATGCTTATTTCCATAGAGAGGAAAACATTTAGATGACTGCCTTCCAAGAGCCAGTTGGGATGCTTCAGTCATTTTGGCACGCACAGCTTCTCTTTGCTATATTTGGATATAAAACTGGCAAAAGGGGAACCTCAACATAAATGTGCTGCTAGTGTCCTCTTAACAAATTCCACATGACTAGTTTATCATTAGCCTCAAATATCCTTTTTTGCATTTCATTTTTAACTAATGTCAATATGTTTTTGGTTTTGTTTTGCTTGGTTTTATATGCTTGTTGCTCAAGATATTGCATCTTACAAAGTCCTTGTGGAAAGAGCCTTGGCTTCTTTCTCTACACAGGCATGGTTGCTTTTGGGTTTCACAACACTTTAACAAAACTATATTCAAAATCCCTTCGGAAATGCATGGTTTTTCACCCTCCAATACTTGCTTCACCCAGCTCTAACAATTAAATAAGAAATGAATATGTGGAGTCACTACAACATGCACGTGCTGCATCCTGCAGAGATGATAAGTTCATGTGACCAGGGCAATAACTTAAGTAATTCTATTTAAAAAACTGGATTAGTGGGCATAGCTTTCACGTCTTTATTCACGACAAACTGCAAATAGCTCCAAATGTACGGTAATTAATTAAGAGGGTTTATGGGGTTTAACAAATGCTCATTCTTAACTTGGTATTGCCTGAAACTGTGCCACAACTATGTAATTGACTGCTGGAATAAGACACTTTCAACTGAAGAAACACACCTACATTTCAGTTTGTAGTGTGGCACCATCCCAGGGCCGAATCGTAAAATAAGTCATACAACACTTAAATGACTCCCTCAGATTCACACATTGAGCCACTGGGGGGCACTGAACTGACAACCTGAAGGTGGAAAGTCAAGCATCTTAACTACTAGGCCACACTTACCATTTATACAACTATGCTGATGTGGAAGGGTCTTTGACTTACAGACTGTTGAGAATTTGGTGGAACAAGAAAGGAGTTTGTGCTGTAATTTTCAACAAAGAGGGCCAGGAGGAAAACAGATGAATTAATTATGTTGGAATTTCCCTATACATGTGACAGTGCTACAACTAGTACATCATGGAGCACTGAACTCAAGAGATGTTAAGTTTTTTGCTAGGGAACCTTCTTGCAGTCCATTCTGAGTCTTTGACAAGTCATTAGTCTAAAAAAAAATAATTGATGTAAAAAGTCCAATTTATGTTGCAAATAGTCATTTCTAAATCATTGTGATAAAATATTAAGGAGATCCGTAACTGAAAGCATATCATTTTGTCCCAGTTATGTGTTCCCAGTTATAGTCCATCACAAAGACTTGGTTACTTTTCCATTACTGCAAGATTTGAGCACATCTGTTACAAAAATTTAGACAGCAAGTTCATCAAGGGCCCTAAGACTTTGCAGTCTTAGGTTAGACACTTATGCACATCTCAAATTGATTTTCGGCCTGCACCCGTGAGCTGTTCATCAATATTAATCGCCATACTCTGTATTGATTCCAGCTTTTCTTAAGCTAGCATTATTAAATTACAGGCCAGTTGTCATTTGGAGGCTGGAGACGATGCCTACTAACAATATGAATGTGAATCACAAAGTGACTTCATCTTGTAACAGATTAAGTTTAGCAGAAAGCATTTTTTTACAAATAGAAAGGAGCGTCTTTCAAAAGGCTTTTTTTTTTTTTTTGCTGGTGTGTTCACATATAATGCAAAAGCACCTATTGTCATCCTGTTTGTCTGTCCACATGAAACAAATGGGAGCCCAGTGATCCGAATTCATAAAAACAATCTTCAAAGTAATTTAAGAAAGTTCTGGTAGACGTGCTGTATAGATTTACTAGAACTGAAACAATTCGAACTGAGAAACACAGGTGAATTTCCGACATGGCCTACCTTAAAACAGTGAAAAAGTCTGTGCTGACTCAATTACTGATTTGATTTTATTCACCCTTTCAAATTTACCTTGCAAGATATTCTTTCAGTTTGCATAGTTTTTCTCTTTTACACTTCAGATAGCTGCTTGATTGCAAAACAAATCCCTTGTACAAGTTATCGAAACACCAGAAAAGACACTTGTGTGGCCAGGAGCTCAGCATCATTTCAGCTGGTCATTCACAGTCAGACTTCAACAAAGATTTTAACTCTCCATAATGATGTTCTTTCAAAACATGGTATGCTTAAATAATATAAATTACAATTAATGTCACTTTTACATCACTTGAATTGGAATCTCCTGTCTGTGAAAGTGAACACATTGTAAGTTGCTCTACTAACACAGGTTGCTTTCTGTTATCACTGTTATATTTAATATTCCTCATTTTTATAAAAATATTTAATATTCAAAAATGTGATCTGACATTCAGAAAGTAAATAAGCAGAAATTTAAAATGTTCTTAGTTTCTACATTGTCATCATATAGTGTAAAAATAGCACTCATATCTTTCTGGAGGTCTGCACTGCCCCCATTTTTGAATTTTAGGATAATATGTTTTTAAAGTTTCTTAACATAGCCTAGTTTCCTTCAGCTAGTCATATCATTAATTAAGATATAATTTATATTAAGACTTATATCTGATCACTTAACCTCTTTTTTCGGTGGAGGATTCAAACTCTCCATTATTTTTCCATACTGAGGGCATTTAATTCTAGCAGCTATTTATAAAATGTCACCTTCATTTTCATGGTGAATTTAAATCCCTGTGGGCTTCAGACACTAAATAATTTCTTTTCAGTCCAGTCTGCACGCTGAGTTTATTCTAAATAAAATGTTCTTCATATTGGACAAGAAGCTCATTCAGAATGCACCAGAATTTAGTACCCAAGGGGAGGCTGTTGACTGCAGGATGCTGCAAATCAGCCAGGCGTTCAAGTCCCAAGTCTGAAATACACAGTGCATCCTTACGTCAACTCTCTGCTAAGCCTTTTCAAGTCATGCCAGCTTTCCTGCTCTCTGTTCAAGATAAGAAAGATGAAACAATTTTCAAGAGATTGATTAAAAATGCTCTTTGTCTTTTTTGGAATAGCTTTCGCTAAGTAAATGTTCTTATTGCCAGGAAGTTAAGAAATGCAAGAACATTTCAGTGATGACTTCATTCATAGTTCATCTTAGGCAAAGGTTACTTAGATAAATGGGAGGAACGTTTATGCTATGCCAAATTTCAAACATCTGTCCATTTTCTAAACCCACTTATACAATTCAGGAGTTTGTGGAGCCTGAGCATACCCCAAGGTGAAAGCAGCAGTGGATGGCACACCAGTCTGTGGCAGAGCTCCCTTGCTCACACACACACACTCGCCCATATAGAATTACTGCTGATTTTTGGAAAGTGGGCGAAAATCAAAATTTCCTGAAAAGAATTCAGTGTCACACTAGAATTCAAACCCAGGACTATGGAGCATCATGCCATCCACAGCCCAGAGAATGGGGAATAGATGAAAGGACTGCAGAATTGGTGGATGCAGAATTGGTTAATCAGAATATCAGATACCATTGAAATGATGGCCAGTGATAGGTAAAAATTTGTCAATTGGGAGACACCAAGATGGTCAATCAGGAGATACCATTTACCTATCTCAAAGTGGTGTTGACTATCCAAAAACAGAACACAAAATGGTGTTGCCAGAATAATACTGTAGTAATTAAAAATGCAAAAACAAATTACATGTACACAAAAGGTACACAGTGAGATTCCAACACTCTGCTGCAAATACTGAAACTTCATAAAAACCAAGATGATGGCCAGCTAGCCATTATGTGGCACAAGGTCTTCTGTTTTTTTAAAAGGATCTGTTTTATGTCATTCTGAATTTGCCTGGTGTGAGAGGGTTGTTGGAGTAGGCTATGGACCCCCAGTGAAACTAAAAATGTTAGGTTGCATAGGTTTTGATTACTTTAATAATAAGAAATCCCCTAGCACAATATTTATGTTTGGGCAGAATGCACACGGTTGTCACCATGTTAGCCTGAAATGGGAACAAGTAAAACCACTGAAGGTAAAGGTTTCATGAATCCAGAGACAGTTTGACAAATCCTCAAATTAACCTTGGCTTGCTGGCTCGGCTGGGTCACACAAATGCGCTAAAAATGGCATCTGGCTCAT
Organism: Polypterus bichir lapradei; assembly: GCA_026402145.1. Lineage (NCBI taxonomy): Eukaryota > Metazoa > Chordata > Cladistia > Polypteriformes > Polypteridae > Polypterus > Polypterus bichir. The sequence goes on along the minus strand of JANRMT010062838.1, from coordinate 14,255,265 downwards.
TGCCTTTATTTATTTATGGAGATCATCTTCTGTGCTTCCGAGCTAGCTTTTTTTTTTTTTTTTTTTTTTGTTCAGCCAACTCTCTGTATTTCCATATGATGATATGGCACCAGCATGTTTTGTATTTCTTTTATAGTTGTTATTTTTTTCTTTATAGAGAGGTTTCATATTCTCCATTAAAAATGCTTCTAGGCCACTGCTGACCAAGGAGAAGTGTAACAACAGATTTACAGCACCGTTACTAATGGCTATGTGAGTTACAGGGTGTTTTATGCTCTCTTTAGAAATGTGAAAAGCTGTGCTTTCTTATGTAAAGGACCTCGGCTTTCCAAATACATAATTCATTAGCGCATAATTTACCTAGATACCATGGTAAGTAACCCTGTAGCGATGAAGCTACCAGAGAACTTCTTAAAGAAACACTAGGGACGTTTTTAAAGATCCTTTAAGAAGGCTGCCAACATCTCCCCTGAAACCGTTTATCTTCTTCAGTACAATTGCCCGAAGCAGTGGGATTTTGCTACTTATCTGTGCTATCGACTCTTTCTATGTTTCTGAAGTGCTAATTTCACTCTGTACAAGGGATGATCATTTGGTAATTTTAGGGTCTGCGGAATGAATGAATGAATGAAGGAATAAATAAATAAATAAATAAGGGGCTGTCAGTAAAGCCTGCCATATTTGGAAAAACAAGCTGTGTTGTCTGGAGAAGTAAAGAAAATGAACAGGTCATTACAGAGATCTATTTTATCTACACAAAGATGCCAAACATGGTGTAGGAAGGTGTTTGGTTAGTGCTGATTTAGTCAGGAGGCAAGGCTGCATTGAACCTTACCTCTGTAAAGCGACCTTTGTAGTGTAATTGAAGGGCCCTAAATAAATTGATTGATGGACCCCAGGAAGACATATTGATGATGGGACATGCAGATGTAAGTAAGGCACTCAGTTCACTAGTATTCAAAATAATATTTTAAATTGCCAGCAGTAAAAGAAACATACATTCTTTCATATTTGTGGTAGTAATAACATTTCAAAACCTTTACTATTTGTTGTCAATAAACATCAGTGAGGTAATTCTGCTTTTAGGCCTTCTAGGATTTTAAACCAAAATATTTAATTATGTCTAGAACATTACCAAATAGTTGCTTCTGGTGGTCTTTCCTGTTGTTGTCATGTGTGTACCCCCTCTGGTGTGCTGTGTAGTCCCCCTTTCTGCAGCCCGCTCTGCTGCAAATACTTTCCACGGCTAGGCAGATGTAGTCTAATTCTTTTTTTATTAATATTTGTTGCTTCTAGGTTATGACAAATATGTTGTGAGATTTTTCATGTAAGAAAGACAGAAGTTTTGAGTAAGGTAGTTTTATTCAGTAATCATGGTGCTGGAGAATGGCATGTTGATAGCTAGAATTTCACTGTACTCTGAACACATAATAATAAGGACCCTGTAAGATTACAATATAAAAGCAAGGTGTAAACAAACCATTACATTTTGGCAAAAATAATTGCTTATGGTTGCTTCATGACAATTATTATGACCAAAGACAGGCAATAAAGTAAATTTTCAGTGTTGTTTTAACTATTGAATAAGCTTGATTCTAGACAACATACACAATGTCCCATATTCTGCATGTCAATATTCACAATTTTTCTAAAGCATTTTTACTGTGATGATGTACACATTATGAAAGATAAGAGTGCAAGCATTGTGAATTATTAGCATCAGAAAAGTTTAATTTCTTGACATTTACAAAGTAAAATGTTTCAGTTAGTGATTCGAATTAGGACAGGTTGTATATTGAATATGTTTCTTAAAATGCAATTGGTGTCAGCAGTGGGCTTTCCTCAGTATCAGACAGAATTGCCACATAGTAGAAGATAAAAAGTTGTCATGCTGATTTTTTTCAGGTAACTAGTGAGGCACAGGTGAAGATTTAAAAACTCATTAAGCAGCAAAAGCGTGTGTGTCTGGTGCTAAATCTGTTTAGAGAGTGAAGACCACAGCTAATGACTGGGGTTTAGTGAATGCTCTGGCACGGCATCAAATGTCTGGCTAATATCACTTTGCTTACACTGTGTTGATGTGCAGCCTGCTTTTGCCATTTTCAGCAACTTCCTAGACGCAAATCTGAGTGTTTAATGCGTGTCTCACATGAACAGACTCTTGATTTCATCAGAAGGAAACTCCAGACCACCATAGCATTGGCTGTTGGTGGAGCAAGGGAAGCAGCTCATGAAGCACTGCAGTAGACTGCCTGCCTCCCTCTTAGTCTGGACCTTCTTTAATGATGTGATATCGGTAAAGCTGAATACATTGCTGAACTCTTACCCTTCTAAATCACAGCCAGGCCTCAAGAAGCTGAAAAATACCACTAATTTCTTCACATAGGCATTAAACACTTCAGCACTGATGATGTGAAATCAGAGTACATAGAAAATAAAATACAACAATTTATCCATCCATCCACCTATTGTTCATTTTTTGCTTCTCCCAATAGAAATTGGACAGTATTGTGAAACAACCCTGGATGAGGGTGTCCATCTACCACAGGGCATATTCCCTCAATTTAGAGGAGCCAATTAGCCTAACACTTTAAGGATGTGGGAAGAACCGGTAGGAAAGAATCAAGTACAAACCCACCTCCACATGTTTGAGAACACATAAGCCCCACACAGGTAAGATCAGGAGCCGTGAGGCTGTGCTCCCTCTTTCTTAACAATTTTTATATACACCACTACAGAGCAAACAAAGCACAGAAAAGTAAGCCAGTTTCCTGAAAAAAGATGTAGTAATAAACAATTCATAATGGAAGGAAAAAAAAAAAATCTAGATGAGACAGCCCACCAGAGAAAAATCCTTCAACTTTTTTGTCCCTTTAGGTTTTTTCTTTTTCTTTTACTAGCTATTTCCTTCAAACACGAAGTGAGAAATTATATTGTCTAAGTGTCGGTTGCCTAGCAACCAGTGTTTGAGCCGAGACGTTAAATTCTATATATATATATATATATATATATATATATATATATATATATATATACAGTATATGTCTATAGATATAAATACACTACCCAAATGTATAGTAACTGTGCAGAAAGCGAAGCCCTGTAGGCGGACATTTTATAATAGAAATGATGATACACGCACCTCTTTATTAGTGAAAAGCACATAGAGTTTATGGAACTTGAGCTAAGAGAGTGGGGGTGGGCACATACAGATGGCATGGTGGGGGGGTATGTGAAGGGCTGAATTGCCAATAGTGTCCGCTTGATCAAACATCATTAGGGGGGAGGTCACAATTTAAATCCTCTCCTCTGACTTAAAGTTTCACCCCACTGCATGAGTCACTTAACCTGCCAGAGTTAAGATGGATCTGAGCATTGCGTATTGGGAAAGGCTGCTGCTTGCATACGCTCTGCGTTTCATTTAACCAGCAATGAGTAGACATATCTGATCACCATACTCCTTGATTTCTTTATTTCTCCATCCACCTATTGATTTCTTAATCCATTTATCCCTCAATGGAATCACAGGAAGTCATTCCAACAGCATCAGGCACCAACTGAGAATGGGGCATCAGGCTTTTACCACACTAATGCCAAGCCAGTTTAGGGTCACTGATCAGCCTAATATTTGGGATACTTCAAGGAAAAGTGCAATACCCATAGGGAGGCTGCTCACTCCAACTGCTAGCCATTGTATCCACCATGTCTTACCACCCTCTCTCTATATCATTCTCTCAAATACATATATCCATTGTAAACAAGAGTATTTAAAAATTCAATATATTTTTACATTTTGGAGCAACTGCCTTAAGTGAAATCACCCAAAATGTAATGCTATTCTGAGCTGGCTGTGAGCATCATGTGCCGCTCTTTAGGTGGTGGTCTCTTTCGCTCCAGATGCTGAGAAGCACTTCTGGCAGGGTTGTTGCTGTAGCCGCAGTGAAGGTACAAATCACCCATAAATTTTTTTCCTCATGATTCTCACTGTCAGAGTTCTGAGAGGCCTGGCTATTGGTCAGCTGTGACCAGAGTCAGATCTGCTTGGACTGTCATTTCGGATTCACATTGTCTTTGGTGTTAATCAGTGTTTTTTGAAACTCTACTTTCTTCACTAAGAACAATAAAAACGGGATTGTACTTGGTGTTTTCAGTTTTTTTTAGAAGTGTGGTATGAAGACATTGGGTAGTACATCTGCTAACGACTTAGTCTTTTGTAACAAAAGCAAATCGTATTGTTAATGCATTATTATGAAGGTGTAACTGACCTCTATATGTACTCCAAGGGAGCCCCTATTCTAAAGTGCTGCCATTGGTGTTTGTTTTGCAAGTTCAAACATTACGTACATGTCTTAATGTCTTGCTATGTAGCTGTAAATCTATACTAATAAACGGCAAAGCCCTCACTCACTCACTCACTCACTCACTCACTCACTGACTGACTCATCACTAATTCTCCAACTTCCCGTGTAGGTAGAAGGCTGAAATTTGGCAGGCTTATTCCTTACAGCTTCCTTACAAAAGTTGGGCAGGTTTCATTTCGAAATTCTACGCGTAATGGTCATAACTGGAAGGTATTTTTCTCCATTTACTGTAATGGAGTTGAGCTTGACCGCTGTGGGGGCGGAGTTTCGTGTGACATCATTACGCCGCCCACGTAATCACGTGAACTGACTGTCAACGCACTATGTAGAAAACCAGGAAGAGCTCCAAAATATGCTGAACAAAACATGCATTATATAATTGAGAAGGCAGCGAAACATTAAGAAGCGAGCGAGTGACATACTACCATATTCATCAGTACAGCTACTTCGGAAACAAAGCGAGGTATAAACCTAAACTTTAAATTAACTTAATAGACAGGCTGCCGCTGGTGCTTTTCGTGCCCACGGGTAATGCGGGATACAAGTTTAATGAGAGGACGCAGGATATAAACGAGAGTTTTGATCACTTTGTAACTAAGTTAAAATTGCAGGTGAAGGGGTGTGCTTATGCAAATTCCGAGTGACTGTGTTTGTGGGGGATTGACAGTTAAGGCGGGTGGGGGAGTCACGTCATCATCTCCCCTCCCATTTACCTCATTTCGCTCTGAGCTGAGCTCCGCGGCTAACGCCGTCTTCCGAAGCAACTTCGTCACACTGCCACCAAATACAGAGAAATCCACAAGTTAATACACACTCTGTCTCTAGACTTTCTCCACACTGAATCCTCCAGGCACTACTTACAAAAGGTTACATTGACAATCGTGTTACGTTATTTTTAAAATGTTTAATTTTCTTAGCACAAGCACAGCTGAGAAGCTTCGATGCATGTGCTCCATAACGCGTTAAAAAATAATGCATTTAATCACACTTTGCATTACAATCAAAGGGGAACTTTTGTCAATGCATGATTTCCTGGTACACTGATAACATTGATCAGCGCATCCCAATTCATTTTAGCCTCGCACCACCTTGGTTTGAGAAGAAGTATGAAAAAATATGAGGTTAACACACAAAAACAGATCACCAATTCAAGCTTTATGAATAATCGATTCGCCATCAATAATTGTTTTGGTAAAGCCATACTCAGCGTAATCCTCCTTCCATTTTATAATTTTTCCGCCACTAGCCATGATTAAATGAACGGTAAAAAAGTAAGAGCGAAGCGA
>JANRMT010062838.1:14158623-14244618 GCA_026402145.1 Polypterus bichir lapradei | reverse complement strand
TATATAGATATATATATATATAGATATAGATATAGGAACAACAAGCGGGTATTCTGCTAGTGATTAATATATGCAATTTAAAGTGTTGCCATGGGTGTGACCAAACAGTCTTTTTTAAGGTGTTGAAATTGCTGAGGACACAATTATTCTAATGATCTCAACGGGACTACACCTAAGGGATCCTAGGTGAGGATTTTGGCAGAGCCTAGCACTGTCACCTGTATGTCTCCATCCTTCACGGTTTAGAATTAACTGACTCTGCCCACCACTCCAGTTACTGCCACTCCCGCCACATGTTACTTTACTGTGCTGAGTAGTACCTCTTTGTTATCTTGTTGGTAATGTTTATGTTTTGTTGTATTTGTTAAGCTTTGTATTGTATTGATGTTCAGTGCTCTGTGACCCTTGTCTGTGAAGGGTGCTACATACTGTAAATAAAATACTACTACTACAAGGAATTCTGCAGTGGTCAGATCTCATCTGTAATGGCCAATAAGAGCAAGGCTCCTTGTTTATATAGGACTGTGTTCCTCAGCACCTTTCTCATCATCTACAAAGCACTTAAGTATTAAATGAGGTAACTCTCGTACCAGTCCAGAAGAACACTAATGCTGAGCCAATGTTCATCTCTCTCTGTCTTTTTCTTTACAGTATATAGCAGTGAGTGACAAATAGAGCTAGACAATTTTTAGTCATTCTTTTTATGTCTTATTAACGCAAAACATGGCAGTGACTGACTGCCAGATGCACTATAGTGGGTCCTAGTAGAACAGGAGAGCTTTTTTATGCTGAACAGATGGTATCTCTTGGAATACCACCATCTAGACTATCAGACTATGAAAAATCCCAGTGGAAGCAGTCTTATATCTGAGGATAAAAGTTGAGAGTTTTTGCACATTCAAATAAAAGAGCACTCTGTGAAATTTAACAATAAATCAGCCAGTTAAGTCAAGCAATTATTTTTCAATGCCCTGACTGAGTCTACCATTTCTACTATATTAAACTATATTTTATGGTGCCTTTTAAGTCTGTCTGTCTGTGTGTCTATCTGTCTGTACCTTGGATGTTTATATATCTATTGATAAACTCATAGTCCAAAATGCAATATATATCTTTAAAACAGTGACACAAAATATTAAAAAACAATTTGATTTTGTTGTCTGCTCTCAATGTGTAAAGTGTCTATCCATACACTTATACATTTTTGTTTCTGTTTAGTCAAATGTAGACAGTATGGATTCCTAGAGGTGATGGGATTGGCCTGTAAATCACAAAATCATAGGCTCATATCCCCCTGTTGACTGATGGACATTGTGTGACCCTAAATTAGCTGCTTTACTGACCAGTGTTTTGATTAAAGATACATATACATATAGTATGCAAGAATGTGCTCATTCTGAAAGGCGCTGTATGCAGCAGCAATTAGCTATTGGCTTGATGCACACAAGCATTCTGCATTCTAATGACTGCTTCTGATTGCAGAATGTTTTTTCTCCTTTTTTAAGACACTGTACAACACGGAGGATACCTTATTCACTCACTGACTCCAAGTCCAGCTGGTGTTGCATTGGCCAGGACACATCCAGGCCGGTCCATGTGACCTCCCAAGTCTTTGCTTGTGATCTCTCAATTGAGTGATTTGGTAATTATAGCTGACACAACTGCTGAGGGGAGCAATTTCCTAATAGTTCACTTTGACGTCTGTCAACCAGAGTCTTAAAACTCATTTCCAGGGCAGGCAGTGCAGCTCACCGCTCTGTAGATCAGCTTTTTTATTCTGCAGACAAGTGTAAAATTCCACTCTGCTCTATTTGTGCCAGAGTGGTTTTAAATTGAAAATACCGCTGACTTCCATTAAACAAGAACGCTCCCAGAGAATGCTCCTCTCCTGCATTCATCAATTCATTTTTGAACATGTTTCATCCCACCCAGAGACACAGCAGTTTTGGGTGTAAGGTGAAAGCCATCCCTGGATAGGAAGCCAACCCATTTCATTCAAAACTCTCACACTTGCATTCATTCATTCAGTTAGTTTGTGATCCTGCTTATTTCAATAAAGGGTAATGTTGGAACTCATATTTCAGTATCATTGGTTGCATGGCCGAATCCCAGTGCTTGGTGGGACACCAATCCGTTTCAGGCCCCTCTGATACTCATTCATTCCTGTATTCTTTCATTTTGTGTATATGCTAATTCCACTACAAGACTATGGGGCAGTCAGAGTCTATTTAGCTTCTGGTGCAGCCAACACTAGTCATAATGCCACATTTATACACACACATCAACCTAATTTGTACATCTTTGGATTGTATATGGAGAGATGTGACTCGCAAGTACCACACAGAAGGAATCACTGATGTGACTCAAACTTAAAGCCAAGTGTTGTGCCAGGTCAACCCCACGTTAACCAGATCCCAACTCCTACAGTGACCAGTACAAAATAATGGATGGGCAAGAGCAGCACAATGGTTGCTTTGTTTAGCTTATGCAAGTATTGTGTGTATGAATCCTGACTTCATCTGACTCTCTAAACCGTGACATTGCCAGCTTTCTACCAACAGCACAATAAACACACAATCTCAGTTGAACAAGTTGAAATTTATAAATTTTCATGAGGAAATGACCAATTAATGCTGCTGTTATGCATTTGTTTGGGGTCCTGATTAGCATTTTTGTTCATTTTGTATCTCTTTACAGCATATCCCCTAGTCAGATGTCCTCTTTTCTCTGTATCCTTTCCAGGTAAATTGACACAGTACGGCTGCTCACCCATGGTATACCACAAGAAGGACCACATAGAAGAGAGCCTTTCTGGCAAAGACCACTAGGGATGACCCATAGAGAAATCAGAAAGAGCTTTTTGGTGATAGCAAAACAGTCAAGCTTGATGAATTCAGTTGTTGGCAAAAGGAAGAAAAAAGGAGCATGCGTGAAAAGGCGACTAAAAAAAAGCATGATATGAATAAGTCATTAGCAAGCTGGTTCAGCTTACAACATGCTTTCAAATCCTGGGGCAGACAAAGAGGATGGACTAAAGATTAAAAGGTGTGTGAGCCTTCCATTTTTCTTCCGATGTGCCTGTTATTGTAGTTTTCTATGTTTATTTAGTAGGTGTTTGTATCAGCTGTTTTCAGCCTCAGTTACTAACAGGTTTGGTTGCTAATGCTATAGTGTCCCCAACTGGTCAATTTTTTGGGCCTAAAACCCCCCAAAATGATTGTAACGAGGTAAATGCAAGACTGTCCCATCCATTAATTTTTTAATCTGCTTAATCCAAGCAAAGGGCTGCACACGATCAATTAAACTATGAAACCACATAAGTAATGTCAATCCTAAACAAACAGACACACCTGAGTACTTTGTCTGTCTGTCTGTGAGGCATCCATAATATACAGTTTTGTCTTTTACCTCTATTGTCCTTATTCTTCTTTGGAAGCAAAGTAAAACCTGAGTCAGGCTACCTTCTATACTTGCATTTTTCCACATATTTTAGGGTGCTTCCCTATAATTCCTGACTGGAGGCTCAACAGATTTTCACCATCCAGCAGTATGCAATTCTACTTCTTGTCAGAAGAGGCTGCTATAATATTTTAAACCAGGGGTTCTCAAACTCGGTCCTGGAGGACCCCTGTGGCTGCAGGTTTTTGTTCCAACCAGATTCCTAATCAGTGACAACACCTGATAGCACTGATCTCATTTAATTAGCTGGAATTATTTATCTTTTATTCTACATTCAGAAAAGCAAAGCAGCATGATTTTTACATTTATAAGAAACTTAGAAATATTTCTGTTTTTGCTATGGATTTAAATGCTTAACTCTTTTTTTTATTATATTTTGCCCTTTCTCTGTGCAGTTTGCTTCCTTCATTGAATCTTAATAATGACAATTAAAAACAAGCAGAGCAGAAACCCAAGCAAACGACACTTAATCGTGAAAGGCTGCAACTACTTTAGCGTCAGCCCCACAAAGTAGTAAATAGCGGATTAATTAAACAATTAGAACACCTAGAAAAGTAGAATGACAATCAAGAGTAAAATACTGTTAAAAAGAAAAAAATACATAACTGCTTAGTACATTTTAATACTTTTTTTTTTTTTTACCAAACTTAGTTTTCTAATTTGTATATTGTTCCCCAAACAGGGAATCTGGGAAACAGTTCACTTAATTAGCCCAGGAGTCCAATTTAAAACAGAGGCTGGTTGGAACAAAAACCTGCAACCACAGGGGTCCCCCAGGACCGAGTTTGAGAACCCCTGGTTTAAACAGTTTTCATGTACAGTATGTTAAATAGGATGAATCTAGCTTTCAGAAGTTTTGATTTGCATAATAGCCTGCTGAAAACAAAATATTTCTCTACTGAAGGAACAGTCATTGTACCTGCCTTACCAGTTAGCCAAAAGATATCTGGTTTAGCAGTCAATAGTTGAATGTGTGGCATATACAAACATTCATTTTATTAATAGTAGTTAACCACATAACTTGGTTTTCATTTTTCTTTAATTTTTACAAAATATATTAAATGTTGTATGTTTTACTGTTTTTACATCAAAGAGGTAAAAATATTTTTCTTTACAACATATTGATGCATCTTACATGACGGAATTGGTATTTAATTCAAAGGTTAGACTTGACATACAGTACTAGCTAATTGTACGTAATTGAAAAGACAAGACAGTGAAGTACAGTGAGAAACAAAATAAGTGATAGTAGTCAGGTAGTGGCCAGAGCACAACTTAAATGAGTCAAATCAAGCATAAAAGTTCAAAGAAAAACCAAACTTCAAATTCAAAAAATACAACCAAAGGGTCCTAACATTAAACTACAATCCTTATCCTCTCTACACCCTTGAATTCATCATTTCATTAAATAGTCCAAAGTGTTTAGAATGGCTGCTTGATGAGCCCACATACCATATCCACTGACCAACATTGTATTTCATAACTAACAATATGGTGCAGCAAGGAATTAGAACACAACCCATTTAAAAAACACAATCAAAACAAGAAAATGTTGACTTAACAAACATAGTATTAAATAAATCTCATGATAACAAAATACAAACCATGAAAACTAATAAATCAAAAATTTAGGATGCCCAACACCAAACCAAACATACACTTGTAACAATTGAGATGTTAAATTGCTTGGCCTTCATTTAGACTTGCAGTCAGGCTTTAGGTTTTGTTAATTTTTTCAAAGCATATGTCATGTTTAAGGGTCCCAGCCCTGGCTTAAATGTAGTGTCATGTGTTGTAATCTGTTTGCTACTCTTTAAATAACGTAATATGTTATTGTTGTGTTTTGAATATTATCCTGTTTATTTCGAATTTCTTCATGTATTTTGTTCATTTTTGTGTTAGTGTGTTTAGTTATGTCCCCTTTACATAGACTTTCAGAGGGCGGGGCCACCAAGACAATCATCTTCCAGGCAGAGGGTCAGGTCCTCCAGATCGGTAAACAGAAACCAAGTATGTCAGCAGGGGAAAGGTACAAAAAATGTATAAAAACAAAAAAATATAGCAGAAAAAAAAATTTAACGAATTCTGTCTATAACAGTTAAATCAGTCATGATTTTAAAACATTTTTAAAGCAATGACATCTACTGTTTTAATTTGCCTACCTGTCTGTTACATGCTTGTGTGACAATGCTGCTCATTTTGAACCAATTCCCAAAATGCTTTACATCAACAATGTTTACAAATACTGACTCAGAATCAACATGAAGACTATCTCAATAGCAGAGCTGCTCCAGCTCTATAAACACTAGAGGACGCTGCTTATCTGAGATATCAGAATTTATCATTGTTCTTTATGCTATTTTTTTTAACCCTGGAACAATAGTAACAGTCTGGAGTAATTTTAGACCATAAAGTGCAAGTGCCCTGAAAAGTGAGAGCAAGCAAGTGCAATCAATAGTGGGTTCTGATTTATTAAATAGTAGGCTGCCCGTTGATTTATTAACTTAATAATTGGTTATGTGAAAAGCTTGGATGATTTGTAGTGCTAACTAATAATTAAGCAGAGAGATGGCAAGTTATCTAAGAGATGGCAGCTCATTTCAGGTAAAAAAAATCAGCTTATCAGTTCTCATGGAAAGTTGCAGAACCAAGGAAGCTCATTGATTTAATGAATGAAAAGTTGAATGTACCCACTTAAAATCTAGCATGAACTGGCTAATCTTATGATAAAATCTCAACCCATAATCTCATCATAGTGATAGAATAAATAAACCTTGTGATAAATCAAAGAATAATATAAAAAATGATTGAATAATGACAGGGCAACCCTCGCTTCACAAACGAGAGGAAACCATTTAGTCCATCATGCTTCTTTATTTTTAAATTAATAGCTAAGCTGTCCCAATATCTCATCCAGATCTGTCTTGAAGCTTGTCAATGTTTCTGCTGAAACTCCATGTCTCGGACGTTTGTTTAGAGTAGAGAAGTGCTTCCTTGCTTCAGTCATAAAAACACTTCCCCGTTATTCTTTAACTGCTATCCTCAAGTACATGATTCCCCATTAAGTTGAAAGAATTCTGCTTGATCTACCTAATATCAACACGTTTGAGGATTTTGATCAACTAGATTAAGTCCCCACACAGTCTCTCCTGTTAAGGACTAAACAGATTTAAAACTCTGAATCTGTCAGTCAAAGTATGACATTTCCTTAAGTCCTGGGAAGCACTTGATTGCTTTCCTCAGCACAGCTTCAAGTGCTGCTATATTGTTTTTGCACACAATACTCCAGATTTGGCCTAAGAAAATCCCTCAATTGATATTCAACCGTTTTTACAATATAACCTAACATTTTATTTGCCTTCTTTTTAGCTTCTGCACATTGCATAGATGATGAAAATATTTTGTCAACATAAACCTTGAAATGCTTTTCAGAGGTTGTTCCTGTTGGACATTGTCTCCCATTTTGTATTTATAATTGGCATTCCTTTTTGCCCATAGGAGGGCACTTTGCACTTTTCTACATTAAACTGCATTTTCCAAGGGTTCGCCCAGTCCTGAAGCTTGTACAAGTGTTTCTGAATTATTTTTACTGCCATATGTCCGTAACAAAATCATAACAGCCATGCAGAGACACCCAAAAAAAGGTGACGGCCCCCATCCAGCAAAACACACAATGTTGTTTGTAGAATAACAGCAAATTTTACAAGCAACTTGAGAAATACATTTAAAAGCTGCACAAATGAAGGGCAAGACAAAGAAATGTAGAAGAAAGTAGACAGCAGTCAATACCAAAAAAGATTAAAGAGTACCAAAAATATTCTAATACACATGAAAATCAAACTAATTGAACACGCAGAGTCTGGACTCTCTAGAAAGATTTTTTTTTACTAACTTTCCACAATACCCAGGATCCTGGATGCAAAGAGTAATGAACCACCATCTTATATATAGTAGGTGGGGAGAGATGACATAATATGTCGCCTGAACACATACCATGTGAATGGTAACTTGGCAATGGCCAAGCAAAAGCATACAAAATGTGAGAATTAACTTAAATTAATCTAAAAAATAAAAATATAGTTATAGTAATTAAGGACTTGATACAAATGAATGGGAGATTCCAAAATATATACAAAGTCTAAGCTTGCAAGTATAAAACTACAAAATGAATCATAAGGGATGCCAGCCAGCTCCCTGATCATAATACCACATTTGCTCAGTCTAACCTAAAGCCTCATCGCTTACTGCTGGAGACAAACCAAAGCAGCTCTGCAATTCAGCTGTGCCCCTATTGTGATGAAGTGACTTAAAGACCTCATTGTGCCCTGACATCCTTAGTTACATTGTTGGCGACATAAAAGTGTGGACTATCACTAGTGGGGCTCTCTATTTCTTTCTCTCTTGGTGGATATGCCTGGTAAGCAGGGCTGTTTCTAGCCTTTTTGGGCCCCTTAGCAATATTTCTATTGTGGGCCCCCACCCAATTTCACCCTTCTTCTGTGTGTGGGTTGGCTTACCTATGCCTACAAAAGGCCCTTCAGTTAATTCCTTGGTCAGTTGGCTCTACCAACTCTTTTCATGACAAAAGTACATGTGCAGTGTGGTGGAGTATTCATCTTAACATTTTCTTCATGTAATTCAAGATCATTTATTAAACACGTATTACAGCTTTTCAATTGGGGTCAGCTGGGAAGACAGTGAGCGAGAGGGATGGTGGATTCAGTTAGCAGATCTGCATCCCGAGCTCATGGCTCATTGGCTGTGTGCCGAAGCCGGAGTGCAGAGCTGTCAGTCTGCTGTGTTTATTGATTTCCTCAGAAATAAATCAATGCCCTTCACCGTTTTGATCCACAATATAATTTACAGCAATACGTTCTCCATCAAGCCATAACAACAATTTGAAACACTCACGTTCGTTGTAACACAGCAGTCGTTCAGCAGCTAACAGGCTTCACAATTATGGCTCCTTCAATAGCCCCTGCAAATACAAATACAAAAACAGGATAGAAATGATCAGTTGGAAGCCATCAGAAGCACCAATATGCCCTCTGTGAAGGGGCAGGCTCAGTCTGGCTACCCCATTGTCATTAATAATTTGATCAAATCTTATCATCATGTGCACAATAAATGCAGTTCTAAACTGGCTGAGTGGGGAAGGGGACATTTAAATGTCACCATTGCTCAGTAGTCACGACTTAACACTGGCAACCGATACTGGCATGACCCCACACCTCACGTGAATGATGCACTTTTTCTCATTGAACCTACTAAACATGGCCAGGCAGACAGTCTGCTCTCCTTAGGTAGACAAATACTTTTCATTTGTGTGACAGGAATAATGGCTACCATTCATGTGTAACTGTCACTGTCTATATGGAGTTTGCATGTTTTCCTCATGCCTCTGTGACGTTTTCTTCTCCTGTTTTCTTCCCATATCCCAAATACCTGTGTGCAGGTAAGGATGTGGGTGTGTTTATCAATGTGACATGTAACAGACTGGCCCCCGATCAATGTCTGGTGCCTGCATTATACATAATCCTCTGTATCCTGGAAAGCTTGTAACAGAATTTAAAAGAATGGATGGCTGGATGACTATTGGCTAATTGACTAACATAATTAAATAGTAACAGGCTGGACCTGTGAGCTTTGAGTGAAACACATGTGAACATGTAAGCCTGCTGTGATGCACTAATGGGACCTCTCCTTCAGATACAAGGCAACTGAAGCTTTTCTCTGTGTGACTTTTTTATTATTTAATAAACCACCAAGGCTTGGGTTCAATCCCAGGCAAGAGTCTACCTCTACAGGTACTGCTAATGGTGGTAAAAGTGGGATATTCTTCACTGAATGGAAAATGTTAGCAGGGATAGTATGATATTGTGTCTGCTATGATGCACTGATGGCAGCTGTCCTGCCAATGACACTCATGCTGTCAGGCCACTGAAGCTTTAACTCAGCTGGGTAGGTTACTTATGGCAGAGGACAATGATTTAATTCTAAGATGAGGGGACACACCATGTTGATTGGTAACAGTGAATATGATCTAAGTTACTATGGTGTTAGACTTGGTATCCTATTTGCACAGTCAGTTAAACAGAGTGTAGCAGCATATAATTTACAGTCATTTTCTAACCCGTACTGAAGCCTGTCCCAGTTAGCATAGGGCCCAAGCCAGGAATACTCCAGTGGACATGGTGCCAGTACATTGTAGGGCAAACACATGCACACACACACACGTCTTTGGACCATGGGAGGAAACCCATGCAGACATACAAAGAACATGCAAACTCCATGTGAACCCAGATCTCCTTACTGCAAGGCAGCAGCACTACCACTGTGCCACCCTCATATATAAAGTTACAAAAGGAACTGAAGGTGCCAAAAAGGAGAGAACATTTTTTTTTAAGAAGTAGGCTTAGGGAGAGAATTGAAAACCAATTGTTAGAGCGTAAAAGTGGGAGAGCAGAAATGATAGCTTAGAAAGACAAAGTCCAACTCTGTTTGCCTAAAGATCTGTTAACTAAACAACTAGAAATTATTGAATTATTTGTTTTGAAAATATCCAGAAAATATGGTTGCCATCAGCAAACACATGACTGGCAATGAGCATCATTACTATCAAGATTGCAACTGTGAATGTAAGACAGAACTAACAATGACACTAGGATTACATCACAAATTAAATTAAAAAAAAAATAATAACCATGTCAGTTATTTGTTCCAGATAATATATAACCTGCAAAAACCAACCCAAAAGATGTGAAATTAAGATTCAAAGCATGCTGATGATGACCATGCTCTTGGGTTACTGAATGTTCCCTTCTGCTCAAATTGCTAAGTTTGCTCTACAAATCCTGTAAGGCCTATAATTCAATTGTAGAAGCACTGTGGTGTTAGAAGTGGAAAGTGTTAGCTGCAGTAATGGTGTGGCTTCTGCAAAGAATGCTCAGGCTTGGCTGCTTAGATAATTTTTGGCAGGGCTACAATGCTGAGGGGCATGATTTAATTCTAGGAGTGGGCACAAAACAGTGATCAATAGCTTCTACAACATGGTACAAGAAGTGGGATGCTTTTCACAAGAGTAAGTGGGAAAGAATGTAACATTGTTAAATGTGCAAGTCTTTTATGTTGTGATGAAGATGACAGTAATACCCAAGATATAGACTCCCCTCTTCTGTGTTATGATTTGTTCACTTTGAGTTTTTTTTTTCCTCTTAAAAAATATATTTTTAGAGCAAAATTATACCTAGGAATATTGGTTACTTTTTCTCTAAAACTTTTCTGTGTGTTTTCCTTGCCTTATAATATTTCCGGAATATAATGATTAATTCATTCATGGTGCTGCAATGTTGATCTTGTTTTGCTTTTGGATGTTACCAAATAATTCCCATTACTGACACACTGCTTCTGGTTTCCATAGAACACTGTTTCGGACATCAGCGCGCCTTGCGTTATCAACATGACCCTTGAAATCTGGCACAAACATTCACTCCATATCTGTGATAATGGATAAAACTGCTGTCAAAGTTAGAGTGTATTTCCTTCTCCAATTTCTGGCTTCCAGAAAGACAGATTTCACCTCTAGTGATGTAAAGTCATGGCCAGTAGCTACCCTTGACAAAAAAAAAGACACTAGGGGACAAAAGTAGAAGGGACCAGCAACTCATAGTTAGTGTATCAGTATTGATGAGGAAAAAAATCAACAGACTCTCAAGACAAGAGAAATAGGGAATCAAAAGGATTGAACCTTCTAGAAGGATATAACAAGACTGCAGTGGGATGGCAAAAAACTTAACTGAAGAGAAACAAGATAAAACAAGAACAGTGAAGGGCGCTTCTGCAATAGTGATAATGAACAGGATGCCTTTTATGGAATACATTACTAAGGGGAGGGGGGGGGGGGGCAATACATTTTACTGATTTCTTAACCAGATCAAAGGATTTATAGCTGCATCTGTTTTGGTTTTAAGCCTAATTGTTTAGCTGGAATGTTGTATTTGAAACAACTAGAAGAAGGTTGCCTCACCAAGGAGTCTGTGGTTCCTGCCTTGTATTTCTAGTGGCCAGAATAGTTCCAGCTCTCATAAACATGAATTGAGTTTAGACAGTTGAAAGAAGGATGGGTGGGAAACTATGGTCAAGACAATCAATTATATTCCTAGGTCATTCTATTGCTGTGAAATGGGGGGAGCCTTGTGGTATTGGACTGCATCTTCTGCCATTAATGGTGTTTAAAAAAAATCTGCTGGATAGTCCACCCTTACTAATCCTCAGGATGAGGAAATTAGCTTAGTGGACAGTCCCGGTTCACTACTTTTGTTTTTTGACTGCCAACATTCATCTTTTTCCCTGCCCTTCATCAGATTGGCACGAGCTTAGGCCTTTCCTGGGTCAACTTGCTATTCTAAGCAGGTGCCTGCTAATCCTTTTCCTCTGATAGCTTAATCTTCATTAAAGGTGTTAGCCTCAGGCCATCTTCAGAAGTCTGCCTCAAACCTTTGTTAGCATCAGTCATTTCTCAGTTTGATTGTCCTAAGCCAGATGTGCCCACCCACATCATTCACTGACTTCTTGCAGAACTGAGAATTTTGAAGAGCATTATAACCTTGTCCAGACTGAAATTCTAAGTGCCTCCCAACTGCCCTGTAATGCTCTTGGCAAACTAGTGACTGACACAACGTTAAGCCTCTCAAGTATCTTAAAAGAGGCCACCTGAATGTGACCGATTCATTACACATAATCCACCAGATCTGCTTATCTGTCTGAAGACTAGAAAAAGGCAATCGCCCCTAGCGGGAATGACTAAGGTGCCCACCTGTCCACTGAATGTCTCAAAGAGGAGGAGTGAGCCATTTGTTTTACTTGTGTTTCCAAATAGATATGAACAACTAGGCAGTCATATTAGTGTCCATCTTCTGGGTTTCCATTAAGGCTTTGTGAAAACTTAAAGAGAAATTCAAGTGGAAACGGATAGGCTGACTTTGGTCAAACTTATTTTCTTATTACAGTAGCTGCTTGCTAAATGTCTTAAAGCAGACTACATGTCTGTGAGGTTTTGGGTGAGTACAGTACCCAAAGGAAAACCTGTAGAGACATTATACACATGAGCTGGGCAAAATGGTGGAGCCGTGAGAGAGCAACACTACCTAATGTGCCACTGTGTCATCTGTAAATAAACAAACCATATAAAAATAACAAGAGGTGATAATTACTTGATAGTTGAGAAAGGAATCGCCTTTGAATTCTTTCAATGATCATTCTTATTTAAAGTGTTTGTTTATAATGATAACTACTTCATTATCTCCAAGTATTCAGTGCTGAGCATACAGAAAATGTGGCCTTTATGGGGTTCATAGGGACTTGCGGTGTATGACTACGCTCTAGAAGAATCAAGTGTCTTTTGAAAGTGAACAAATGAATGAAGTTGACATGTCAATATTTACTAGAGGAATAAAGTGAAATTGTGTAATTTGAAATATATATAAAATGAGTGAGTGAAAGAATGAATTAATAAATGAAGGTAGCATTTTGATACTCTAAAAGAATAAAGTATACTGGTGTAATTAAAATTATACATTTGTCTGTAGTTGAATAAATTGTAATTGTGTGATTACATTAAAATTAAAATTAAGTGTAACTTCAATTAAAATTAAATAGAATAAGTGAGTGAAAGTGTGAATGAATTAATGAATGTGGCATTTCAATACTCTCTAGAGGAATAAAATATGATTAGAGTGAGTGAGTGAGTAATGGTAGCATTTAGATACTCTCTGGAGAAAGAAAGTATTTTTGAGCAACTATAATTATAATTTGAGTGAGTGAGTGAATGCAGCACATCACTTTTCTGTAGAGAAATCCGTATAGTTAAAGCTGTAATGAAATCAGTGAGTAAAAGAATGAATGAATTCATGCATCATGAATGAATTAATGAATGAAGGTTGGACTACCTTACTGTCTAAAACATGGGTGTCAAACTCCAGTTCCGAAGGGCACAGTGGCTGCAGGTTTTCATTTTAACCCTCTTCTTCATTAGTGACAAGTTTTTGCTGCTAATTAACTTCTTTTGCCTTAGTTTTAATTAATTTGACTCAGGCCCCTTAGCTGTCTCTTTTTCCTTAATTAGCAGTCAAATAATAATGAGAGACAAATCAAGCCACCACATGACCAGCTCACCTGTGTCCATCACACAGTATCTCAAAAAATAAAGAAAGGTGAGGGTCTTGGTAAGGTTGATCTCTCAGGTCACTAAAACATTTTGACGGTCTTCTTAGAAATAAACAGAAATATCAACAGTTTTGGAAATGTTTGCTGTGGTAGAATGAGAGCAGCAACAAGCCATGAAATTAAATAATGGGTTTAATTAACAGCAAGAAATGGCATCTCATTAAGAGATTTGTTGAAGTGAAATTGGTTAGAGTTTAAAATCCTAGTTTAGCTGGTCATCTGTTGGCTCATTTCACATCTCATTTCTTTTTGGCTGCCATTAAATGAAGATAGGAATAAATTCAGAGGACTGAATCCTTAAAAAAAGGGTTATTACAATGATGGGGAAAGGAGTTAATTAGCAGTAAACACTGGTCACTGATTAGGAAAAGGGTTAGAATGGAAACCTGCAGCCACTGTGGCCCTCCAGGCCCAGAGTCCGACACACCTGTTCTAGAAGAATAAAGTGTAATTATTTCATTAAAATGAGAAATACAATGAGTGAGTGGGTGCATGAAGGAGACATTGTGCTACTCTCTAGAGGAAATGAAGTGTAATTGTGTAATTAAAATACATCAAATGAGTGAGTAAAAATTCAGTAAGTTCAGTAAATACACAGAAATTGTTAGCTTAGGTTGGTTGATGTTGAAGTTTGTGCACAGTTTCTGTCTGGGAGGTGACTGCTCTTCAAATTAGTAATAGTTGTTGTTGAAAGCCCTCAACCATTTTTTCTTTACACTGTTCGCCATACTTTCATTGTTGTCCAAATTCCCAGTCAGATACTCACCATGTTGATCAGTCAGCGATTTATTTGTACTTTTTGAGGCTTTTCTGTCCACCATGCCAACAAGCAATTAACCATGTGGCTGTGTAGTCTGCTCAGCATTGCCCTCTGCTTCTGTCCACCTCTTAAACTACATTTTTCCATTGAAGACTTGAAATTAATAGTAAAACCGACCTGAATATGTAATGCTTTTAATTACAGAGCTCAGGAATAACTCGAGCCATCAAGCCTGAGAGAAGACCATTTAATGCTCATGAAGAACATTTGTCATTCACTTGGGTTTGTTTAATTTTTCAAGCTGTTCCTGTGGCCCCAGAGAGCTGGGTGGTGGAAACTTGGCGCAGTTTGCTGCTTATCCGTCAGTGATGCATTGCAGAAGTTTATACAGCTGGAGCTGCTCAGACAGATTAATGCAGTGCGCCACTGACACTACCATGTCTCTAAGTGCCAACATGAGTGTATCGGCACATGTAACTTTTTATTGCATATAGAACCTTTACAGGTAATAACATGACTTATTCATACACCTCTGCTTAGCCTTCAGCTGTAAATCCTCCTACTATGCAGTTCAAGACTTCAGCCTCTGCCTGACTTTGCCACACAACTGTAAAGAGAGGTGAATCCAATAGAGTCTCAGTGCGTAGCTCCAGAGCTCCACTCTGTTGAGGGAGTTGTCACTTTCCTTTATACACCCTTGATGTTATATGATATGCCCAGATATGCTACGGTTAAGGTTGGGGGAAGGGACTCAAATAATGATGACTGTTGAGTAAACCATGTAACATAAGCCTGAACTCCAATTGCTGTTCAGCTGAACTCCTAAATCACAAAGCTCCAGAGGTCTGCAGCAAGACCCATCTCAGTGAAGCCGACCATCCATTAGAACTAAATGTGGGGACTCCTAGTTAGGACAGAGTGGAAGTGCATCTTAGACAGACATTGGGAAGCAGTCTTCATTTAAAACATTGTGGCAATTCATGGCAGTGGTTGAAATGTACACTTCAAGAACTTTTAAGAGCCATCTTAACATATCCACTTGTGTTGTGGCCAAAGAGGACATAGGCTCATGCTTAAAAGGACAAAGGAGTAAAAGGACCAGGACAAGGAGAGAGTTAAGGCATTCAGAAGAAAGCATGCTCAAAAAATGAATGTACATTTGTAATCCAGGTCAAAAATAGTAAAATGCTAACCTTAACCCTAACTACAAGCTACTTCCCTAAATATTCTAATTGTGTACTTTGGCATTTGTTGTTTTATTTACATACAGAAATGTAGACACTAATTATAGTGTACCACGATTTTTCAAACTGATGTTGTTGTGGCTTCAGATGCCACAATGAAGAGAATCATGTGGCTGGCATCCTCATGTTACAAAGATAAACTAAATAGTATCACCTTTGCAAAAATATCACAAAATGATTGTGCCTGGACTATTCCAAAATAGTGTTGTGAAAATCGTAAATAATATCCTAAACAGTCAAAATGATGTGACAGGAAAATAAAAATGGTTCATGTGAACCCCTCCAAAACAGTCCTTGAAGCTCCTCTCTTTATTTGACAGCCAGTTGTTCAAATACCTCCTTCAGGGGTGTTTAAAAGTAGCCAAGCTTTCAGGCTCAACTCCATGTCCTGGCAGCTGAAGATTCTTAGGATCTTTTGAGTGAAGAAGGGCTTTCTCAAGAAGGGTCTAACTGTAGACCTCTGGAGCTCTGCAATTCAGGAGCTCCGCTGGAAAGCCAATCCAGTTTCATGTTTATGTCACATGATTTAAACATCAGAGGGTTTGGCCAAAGAGGCAGTCCACTATGTTACATATTACTTATCAGTAAGGTAACCATCCCGTAACCCTGATCTTAACAGTAGTGCAAGTGTCTTTTATAAGAATGAAGTGTGAGGTGAACTTTGAAATGGGCCTGTTGAGAAGGATGCAAATGACTTGGCACACAAATGATGCACAATACAAAGCCCACTAAACGTCATTGAATTTGTGCAGTTTTAATTCTCTCCTTGTTCAGAGCAGAACTCTGTTGGCTTATTTGTTTCTGCCTGCACTTTTCCTTGGTTTCCACTTGGTGGCCTCAACTACCTAACTTACAGCTCGACTGAACAGATTTCTGCCCTCATCCAGGAAGGCCCAGACCCTGTTCAGCAATTGTCCTAAGTTGTTGCTAGGCAGAAGCTGCCACTGCACACTCACGATATGTTAGCTTATGACATACAGTGCGTCAGTTCAGTTATTCATTCCTTATCTGAAAACATGTATTCCAATGTGGGCTTCTGGCCAATCAGAGCCTATTAGAACCAGAAGCAACAGGTGCAAGCATGAGATACCAGTGAACAAATACTTGGAATGATTCTACCAATTAAAACAATTATTGGGTACAAGCAGAATATACCTGTCTACTCCTTTAAAAAGCTTTAAAAAAACATTTATGAAACCTGTGAACTCCTTATTATACAATGCGCTCGGCTGCAGACAGGTTCTGGTTTCCCCAAATTTTTGTAGAGTAAGACTTTTCCACATTTCTGCTGATTAAAATTCAGTGTGGCCCAAATGCTTCTAAACCTGTTGTTCAGTAACCCATTGCCCAGAGGTGTCAAGGCTAGGAGATTTTGTCACCAAAGGTAATCCTACAGTGGGGCTAGCCACTGGTGAGCACTGCACATTTAAATAAATCAGCCACCCAACCCCTCATTAGCCAGCAATGGAAACGTCTACATTTTCTCTTGTCTTGGCTTTTCAACTCTACTGCTTCTCAGCTCTGTCTTCCAAAACACACTGCAGCAGATTGGTCTCCTTGTGATGTGGGATGAAAAAGCTGCTAGATCAAATTACTGCCATTGATCTCTTAGCATAAAATGTCCCGTCAAGCTGACGAGGCCCAACTCGCCAACCCAGCTACTCCAGAGTTCACCTTAGGACAATTCATCGGGGCCTTGCAGAGTGCAATGTTTCATTCTGAGTACATCAGAGGGAATGATTAAACCATATTTGATTAGCCGTCCATGTCTATGGCTCCTCTTTAATCAATAATTTCATTTCATTTTTTTTTTTGTTGAGGTCATAGGAGCACATTTCGAATATGCTGGTCAACATTTTTCAGTTGCTAAGGAAACACTTACTCATGTTCAGAGACTATAGACCCTGACAATCAGCCAACAGTGAATTGCTTATTGGCCAAAGTGCATATTTTGAATTAAGGCTTGGTATTTTGGGTAAGCTGATAGACTTAAAGAATGATCACTTTGTGTCAAAGAGACTCCAGAGCTATGGGC
The DNA here is from genome assembly GCA_026402145.1 of Polypterus bichir lapradei. Taxonomy (NCBI): domain Eukaryota; kingdom Metazoa; phylum Chordata; class Cladistia; order Polypteriformes; family Polypteridae; genus Polypterus; species Polypterus bichir. Next base: position 14,226,896 of record JANRMT010062838.1, on the reverse strand, counting down.
GATCCCAGATTTTAAAATATGACTATACTGCTTGAATGGTGTGACATGGTGACCATGCAGTGATGTCCAGCATTGTGTTTGGTGAAATGCCTAGTAAAATATAAAAATACAGGCACTTGACTGGCATCCAGTATCACTGAGGAGATGGCACGTACACAGAAAAAGATGCCAGTGCTGCACAGGGCATATACTAAAATCCACTGAGTACCACAACTGCAGTTTACACAATGACAAGACTGTGAACAGAGATACAAAAGGAAAGGATGAAAGGGCTAATCGATTGAATGTGTCAGCCTTTAGTGAACAAGATATGCTGCTGTAACATCCCCAGGCTCAGAATAATGCAAGGAGACCAAAAAGTTCAGTCCGCTTGTTTAGTTTTTAGAACTTTGTCTGCTAGAAATGTCTACAGCTGTAAAAAAAAAAACAATGCAAAACTGTTTTGATCTCAAGGTACGTCCTGGGCTTGTTCTTTGTTAGGCAGCAACAAACTCCGCACTTAAATGCACTTACTTTCCAACTGCCTTATGAAACCGTGAGAAGACCTCATGTAAATCGTGTGAACCCTAAGTTCTGAACAGTGCCACACAGCCAGCTGCAGTCTAAAACACAAATATTTATTTTGTAATGCTGGACCACAATGAATTGTTACATTGACGATTTGGCTGGTTAATTAAACACGCAAACATTCGACTTAACTGAATTAAAGAAGTTGGTAAGCTTTTCGAATTTGACACAGTTGCGTTATAAAATATCTTTCTCAAATCCGCTGAACTGAACTAAACGAGACTCAAAAGCACAGCCCATTTTTGGATCCAACGAACTTTATTATTTCATATCTCAATTATTTTGTAGATTTGTAGAATGGAAATCCCGTCACTAGAGAATTTACAGTCATTTGACCAATCACCATCCATGTTAGCATCCTGTGGATCACGACCAGTTTGATCATTTGGAATGTGCACTTTACTGTCACAACACACTAGCTGCCGCTGCCACCAAGCTAACTTGCTCGTCCAAGTCATGCAATCGTCGTCACTGTGTGAAGTAGCTGTCAGCGACACCAATCGGCTTTTCCTGTGTTGAGATCTGTCAGTTGGCCTTGCTGACACTCCCACATCCCGGCTCCTTACAACTGGTCAACTACTTCCTGAACCCCCTTAATAAACGAAATATGAACGAACTGAGAGACGTTAAGCGCACTCAGGCTCATGGAGTAATTGATCACACTAGACTTTCACAAACAGGACACAGTTCTCTCAGAAAGGTCCAAAGTATTTTTTTCACGGGTGCAACTAGTAACTCCAGTGAAAAATCAGATTGATTGACGCTTTATTTCTATACACCACAAGAACAATTGATGAGCAATGCATTTGTGAAAGGAAGACCCCAAGCCGACTATACAGCTCTGCCCACGGAGTACCAATCTGCTCTGATCAGAGATGCGCTGATGAGTTCATCCCTTAAAGGACCAATAGTTTGCATGTCCAGTATTACTGACAAACTGATAGCCTTTCAGCCATTGGTGGGTGTACGACCGAATGTCTTTAAATCGGAATTCAGCATGTATGGCAGTCGTGGAAGATGAAGCTATTCTGTGTCCACAGGTCCAGTCACTCTGAACCCAAAGTGATTTAAACCAGTTATAATGGATGAAGGATTATAACTTTAATTAATCCAAACCTAACTCCTCTGCTGACCCTGACCATACATTTTTGGAGAACATAGCAGTCATTTAGATTATTGAAATGACTACGTTAGTGATGTTTTTATTCTTCAGTCAAATGCTATACTGAAGAAAAGACTCCATAGTTGGTGTATGAAGGACCCAGTGTTTAGAAAATGAAGCCACGCGTCCTAAAACAGTACACTTCTGGCCTGCTGGTAGCAATCTGAATTTACATTCTGTGTTGCCCAGCAACATTTTTTTCTAAATACATAACAGCAATGCGTTGACAATAATAACCTTATAGCTGCAAGTCAAACAAGTATGATGCCGTAAGTGAAGTAATTGAAGTGCGAGAACATAGCTACTCCACGGAGCTAACGTGCATGGGTTAGCGCCAAACATACGAGGCGTTTGTTCAAAACATGTTCAGGGACAGACGTGACCTGTTAGTGTGATCCGCTTGTGGTCACAAGGTACGCCGTCTTCCTCTTGGATGGCCTCCATCTTCCCAGGCATCTCCATCTTCACGTAGAGGCTAACTTCGCACTCACGCGCTCTCAAACTGTGCACGCGATCGCATCAGACCCCGAAATCTGAGTAGTTGTCTCGTTGCCACTTGAAAATCGAAGTCAAATTCTACTAAGAAACAATTTAACCACACTAATATTCCATGAAGTATTTATAAGGTAGAGTTGTCCTTCGCATACCCAAAAAGACCTTACATTTCGTTAATTCATTAAACTCTGTTATTTAATACATATCTTTTTAAACCGGCTTAAACTGAGTTTAGCTTCGCATGGGGGCTTAAATGTGTGCCGCCCTGAAGAGGTCGCAGGTCCATTATAATGACCACACGAGCAACACGGATAGTTTAGAATTGCCAGTCAACCTTAACAACACGTCACTGGGGACGTGGGAGGAAAGACCACTGATGCAGGGCAGAACATGTAGAGTACACGCACATGGGCCAGGCGCGGGTCAGTGAAGCAGTCTTCTTGTTTCAAATCAATGATTTTTCTCCTCTGCACAGAGCCTGGAAGCCCAGTGTGCGGGGTTAATTTCAACGGGTAACCGACTTCTAAAACAACTGGAAATAACAGCGTCGACGTTTTGTCAGTTCCAGCTTCTCAATTTTTGATGTAGCTCGTTATTTCGAATTCGTTCCGTTGATTCTGATTATAAAAAGCAAACATTAAGTACAAAGCCAGGTGGAAAAAATGACCATCTTGGGGACTTTCCGTTCTGCAGTGGTTGGCCACGTAGTCCCTGCTTTGAATAAGACTAGTCGCAGAAGAAGGAATGCAGGTGAAGCTTTAATGATTTTATTTTTCTCGATTACTTATCAAATCATATATCACAGGTTCAGATTCAAAGTTTTAGGTTTAATGATACACCATAACATACACTATATAATGTTAAGTATTTTAAAGGTGATTGCCACTAATTATTTCAAGTTCCTCTGCTCTCCTTTCCTATTTGTTTACTTGGAATGATAGCGCTGACTGTAAAAGGCGATATATACACTCGAGATTGAATTGATTAACTTATTCCAGCTATTCAACCTATAGTCAAATTCAGTGCAGAAGGTTCATTCGCATCGCATTTCGGGGGCTGTGCTGCAAGTCTCTTTGTGATAAAGTTCAAAATATTGAAAGATGCCGTTTAAAGAAGACAATAAGAATTAATTTCTGTCTTCCGTACACAATTATTTATTAGATTTATAGATGTTACTGAAACATATTAACACGCAATGATGGTTAAAATCAAGAATTCTCCGATTTTGCTGAAAACAGCAACACAACGTTCTTTCCGTCCATTCATTTATGCATTTCTTAATTTTTGGGAGAATGTCTGGACGCGGTCCTGCAGGAGGCGCCGTTGAAATTCAGGTCCGTCTGGTGCTCGATTTAAGCGCACGGAGACACAGTGGTTAGTGCTGCTGACTTTTGGATCCGCCATCCAGCGGCCGGCTGCTGCCGAAGTGGGTTTACACAGTGTTCCCGTGTCTGCGTCAGTCCAAATGGGGATTCTGATGGGAGGTGTGTCGGGGCGTGGGCTGGTGTTAATTGGTTGTCAATTTTATTATACCATTAACATAGCAGACTTATTAATATGCAGTCTATAATATACAGCTCTTAAATAATTACACTTGTGACATTTTCATCTTTTTAATTTATAAAAGGTGTCAGTGTGATGTACATTTTTTATTTTGTTCAGGGTTAAATAAAGTAATATTTGGGAGAGGGGAACGGAAACAAAATATGTCACTTTACTGTTGGCAGGACATTAAAACTCGACCACCTTGGGTTCACAGCTTCTGCAAAATCTTTGGTATATAGCGCCCAACTTAACTGGTTTACAAATTGCTCATTTGTGTGCCTCTGGTCAATCATTCATGTATAATTCCTCAATAATTCCTCCATCACAAGACTTGTACTTTTCACAGTTGCACCGGGGCAATTTAAAGCAGCCACTTTATGGAAGACAGACGTCTTTAAAATGTGGGAGGAAAGGGAATAACTGAATCAGCGGAAAAGAGTAGCATTTCGGTAAAAAGTGGGGACTACGTTCCTTTGACAATTAGCGTGTCACCGTGAGTACAGGTTAATTAAATCAGAGAGGTGCTTTATTTATGTGCCAGGGTTTTTAATTTGCCAGAGCTTGATGAAATATCCTTTTATCACCTAAAGTGTCGGGCAGACAGAGTGTGAACAGACAGTCGGTGGAAATTAACAAGCTCGTCTTCAACAGCCATTGCGTCTCTCTCACTCGGTGGAACACATGCACTCATTAGATGGGGCCTCAGAACAAGGACCTCCACCGACACCTACGAATCACACAGGATTGGGTGGGTGGGCAGGAACGCGGCCGCCATGGAGAAGCCAAATATTTCTTCGATACTAAATGACTGGTGCTGCTTCTGATGATGATAATGATGATGATGATGATGACACGCCAAGTGCTTCTGTGCCCTTTACACTGCAGAGCGCAATGAAGTCCCCAGCGCTTTTAATGATTATAATAATATTGATCCAGGGGAAGCGAGGCAACGGCGTGCACGTGTCGCGGTCCATCTGTCAGAAAGCCGCCTCTTGTCGGTCGGATAAGAAAGCAATAATGCCACGAATGTTTTATAATTCTATTGTGCCAGACTTCATACTAAAGATACAGACATTCACTATCCTCGTCATACAGAAGCACTGCCGCCAACAGTAAAAATAAGATGAAATTTTCTCTTTTTGGTTTGCACCTATTAATAGATAAATTCCTGTTGATGTCTCTAATGGAGAGAAAAATATATTACAGTAGTTATATAGTTAGAGAGGCACTATATAATAGGTCGACAGAGATGTTAGTTACTCCATATCTAGATATAGTACAGCACTTTGACTTTAACTACATCTCAATACCGAGGTTTCCGATATGAATGAAATGTAGATGGTAAAGATGATGCCCGTGACATTTCCACTGCTGCTGTTTCGCGATCCCGGTGTCCACGTGTCTGCAACACTGCCACTGCTACCCTTGATAGCCCAAGTGACGACGGCGGTGTCCCTGCACGGACCCGCCAGTCGATCTGGCCACACTTAGGCGGGTTTAACCACTGCGGTATAGTGATGACTCCCCCAATGCCTTTTTGTGTGCACTTGCATGGACCAGCACTTGCACCACACGCCCCGCAGGCGGGGAGGACAGAAGTATGGAGACACATTGGTCACTCGCCCGACTCGTCGCGACACACTTACACTCAGCCTCAAGTTCCATTCTGCTCACCTGAGAGGTGGGGGTGGTGACAAGCGCAGGTGCTCCCCAGCTTGAAGCCCCCAGACAGATGCCGAGGGGCTGCCGCCCACCTCACGCGCCGGTGTGCATTTCGTCGCGTGCTAAACTGCTGGAGAAGGAGGGCAACGCAGAGATCTTTTCTTTGGCAGCCGGCATTCTTCTCTTCTGTCTAGTGATCGACTTGCTTTATTTGGGTCCAATCTGGAAGTCTCCTTCACGAAACGAAGATTCGCCAGTTGGAGTGGTTATTCCTTCCTCGGTTCCCCATTCCCATCCTTTCCACGTTAAATGTTGCTCCTCTTCCATTCGTCTTCTTCAGTTTTCAAAATGAGACAGAAAAGAAGGAAGAGGAAAAAAAACTACAAAGATGACCATGTCTTCTTTATGACACGATCCACTGTATTTGAAGATTTTAGCTGCGGGGGATTGCAGAGAGGCTCCCAATCAATAAGAAGAAGCAAAGGAAAAAAAAAACAGAATATATGGGAAAATCCGTGGAGTACAAAATGTCCTTTTTATTCTCTCTTCTGTCCCAGCAGGTGCTGAGTGTACGAAAAAAAATCACCCAGTGGTCAGATGTGTCAGCTCGTGCAGCCCGCTGATGTACGGTGTCTGAGCCCAAAAAAAGCTGCGGCTCACTCGCTTGCTCCGTCTCAGCGCGGCTGACTGATGGACCCGCAGAGAGCTCTCCGTACGGCGGCGGATCGGGACTCGTCGCACACGAGCCTACAGCACTGCCTACAGTATTTAAAGGGACACAGCATGCGCTCAGCCGAGGGTGTGCTGGGGAGGGTGGGGGGCGGGCATGTCTATATGAAGAACAAGCTGCCTACAGCTTTTAAAGGAGCATGGCGTGTACTCAAGCTTGGGTACACAGCTGTGCTGAAAAGCGCCTGTCGCAGAAGTGGAAGTACGGGCACGCGCATCCTCCGTTATCCATGGATACAGCACTGGCCACACGGCTCATCACGTGCGCAGTCTACGTGTGTGTGCGTGTTTGGATTGAGACGTGTTAGTCTGTTCACACTGGCCGTCATGTGTCCATCTGAAGTTGAAGTACAGTAGATGAGTGTTCTGAGGGTTAATTGCTTTCAGGGCAGAACACTCAGTCTAAGTCTACCTAAAGCGAAAACATGCTGTGTAACAATCTGCAAATTATAAAACACATTATAGGGATGATATAAAACAATGCAAAGTGACAGTAACATATTCAACAGTCTTAATATTTTAATGACAATTTATGATTATTAATATCATTTTTAATAAAATGGTTATAGACTAGTTTTGCAATGGATATCTAAACCGGTGTGTGTGTAGATACTGCACTTTACTTATAGGTTCTGACCACAGTGCCCATACTATCTTGTTGTGTGCGTGTGTAGGCGTATACTGTAATATGGTAGGTCATCATGTGTTCAACCTATCTGTGAGTGCCTGGAGTCATCCCATGACTCGACTGTATGTGCCTGGGGGTTCAGACATTTTCAGAGTACATCATTCATGTTCAATACAATTTTAACATAATAATAAATAATTAATTGCATGGATATAGCATTGGAGAGCCACTTCAACCACCAGCAATGTGTGGCATCCAATTGGGTGATGCAAAAGCAGCCATTTTGCTCTAGTAACTTCACCACACATTAGTTGCTTTGTGGTGAAGGGGTGAGAGATGTAGTTAACCAATAAGGGACAGGGGATGACTAGGGTGCCAGAATGACTAGGCTGTAGTAGGCAATTTAGCCAGGACACTAGGGGGATACCCTAATGTTTTAGAAAGATGCCCAGGGCTCTTTTATAATCATAGAGAGTTAGGACCTCGGTTTTATGTCTGACATGAAGGATTTGCACCAATTCTTAAAGCGCACTGTCCCCGTCACTGCAATGGGGCATTGGGATTCACACATAGACCACAGAGTAAGTTCCTCCAGCTGGCCTTGCCAACACCTCTTTCAGCAGCACCCATGCTTTCCTGGTTGGTCTCCCATACAAGTGCTGGTTTAGACCAGACATGCTTATCCTCAGGTGGATTAACATGTCACTAATTTAGTTTCATTTTGCCCAAACAGGAACATTGGTCCAAAGGTTAAGTTATTATGGTGGCTCCAACAATAGTCTTCAGTCCATGTTTGAGGATGTATTGGCCATGAGAGAAATTAGTATCTGGATGTTTTCTTTTAAGTAAATACAACTAATGTAAAGCCATCTAAAAAAAGCTTTTGGCAACTGTTTAAGTGGTTTGACAGGAACCTTGAGTCCATTTGGCCCAGAGGCCATTGTGAGGAAAGATGTGGATATGGACTTCTTGTCTTGTGACCAGGGCAGAAGACTACGCTCTCAATCTCAACATGTGCTCAAGCTAAGTGTCTATGTGGACACAGAACTACACCTATGGATATAAACTGCACTGGCCACACCATTCATCATGTCTTGAAATGAAGTGTGCCTGTGTGTGCTACAACAGCTGATGAGACAGGCCACATCGAATCTTCGATTTATTATAGGGAGGGGGCTGGCTGTTTTGTTTTTAACCCCTTGAGGTTTTTTGTCCCTTCATCTTGTCAGCTAGAGTTTTGATTTTCCTGTACTTTCTGCCTATCTCACCGTTGTATTTATTATCAAATTGGATTCTAATGTTTGTCGTTGTAATTATCAAAGTCTTATAAATACTACTTTGAGAAATGTCTAGAATAATTTTTTACATTTGAATAAACTGCCAAATGTTTGCTGGATGATTTTATCAATTAGATGAGAACAGTCAGTCCATTACATATAACATTTGCACTTGTGAACACAGAGGTGTGAACCTAAGAAGAAATCACATATCAAAATACTGCTTTCTTATACCCTGATATTTTTTTTCTATATGTCTGTGGTTCTTCATTTCAAGAAAAAAAACTGTTTTTTTTGCCAGATATCCTCTTAACAAAATTCCATGTGATGCCCTGGGATTTCTTGAAGAACTGTGTTGAAAGTATAGATCCTTATTCTATTTTCTGTACAGTATGTGGTCTACATAGAGGACATTGTGCCCAGGAGAATACTTTGTACCATAAAAGGTCAATATAAGTGAGCAAACAAACAGAGGGCTCATCATTTGGGTTCTTTTGACCATACCTGCCTTCTCATTCATGTAGCTTGTTGCAACAAGCATGCTTGTTGGCCACTAGGAGGCCTCAGTGTGTACAAAGTAGGAAGTTCTGATGTGCTTTTCTGGTTTACCCCAGCCACTTTACCTCTTCCTTATTAGAATGCTAAACTATTCAAACTTTTGTGATGAGAACAGGCCATTCAGCCCAACAAGCTCATCCAGTCTATTCTCCCAAATTCTCCAAAATGACTTAGTCAAGATATGAGGGTCTCTAAAGTCATAATGTCTACAACATTTCTTGGTAATTTATTCAAAGTGTCTATTATTTTTTGCACGAAAAAAATGTCTAACATTTGTGTAAAATCTTCCTTTAACAAGCTTTTTACCATGTCCCTGTGTTCTTATTGAAAGTTTAAGCAGGTATAAGAAAGAACTGGCCCTAGATGAGTTGGCGCACCATCCTATTATATGACACATTTGCCGCTTATTTAGTAAATCTCATAGATTTATTAGCCTTTTTTGGAAATGGACAAACCTTGCTGAAAAGTCAAATAGATGTGACCTCATCTTTTAGGGGAGAAATTTAATGTCAGTAGAATGCCAGTACCATCCAATCCATGCTTCCCTTACTTTGTTGTCTCACTCGACTTTCACAGGTTATGATTTCAGGTTTATGTAAGTCTGATTTAAACAATTTGTACTCCAGCTTTATCCATCCATCAATTTTCTTAAACTGTTTATACCATTGGAGTGTCCCAAGCAGCTGGAGCCTCTCCAGGTTGCATCAAAGTGCAAGCTATGATCCAATCTTTGCTAAGATGCCAACTTGGTTTTTCTTTTGAATAAGTCACCCTGGAGAGTGGCAATGTGCTGCATGTTGATTAGCACATGAAAATTGCACAGTAAGGATGCTATAAACATGTGAATGCTACAAGCCTCCCTTCTACTTGTTGAAAAGGTTCTTCAGCAGCTCAGTTAAACACTGTGTGGGTTTACAATGCTACTTCTACTGAGGCTGTGCAATGATCTCTCTAGAAGTTTCAGCTAATATAAATAAAATGTAGTTTTGTATTGTAATGCAGTCTTGTTTATCATGGCACTGGAGAGTGGAGTCACATGCTGTTCAGAAGTGCAAATTACAATTTCGCTGTACTTGGTACATGTGACAGTACTAGTAGTTTTTAATGTGACAAACCATGATATCACCAAACCTGCTTAATCTAATTCAAAATCTCAAGGAGCTTAAGCCCATGCCAATAGCATTGTGTGCAATGCAGGAAACAACCCTGGATAGGGTGCCAGCTATTAACGTTTGTTGCATGTGACTAGCTGATTATTTTCCAAGCTTCTATTTGCATTAGAAGACCCTCGGAAGCCACACCATTAGCACAATTTGGCAACCAACTTTGGATAGGGTACCTCTCCACTATGGAGCACACTGACACGGTGCCAATGTAGAGTTAAACTGACCTGCATATTTTCAGATTGTGGAAAGAAACCTAGAAGAAGTACAAGTGGCCATGGGCAGAAAATGTAAACTGCATGTAAAATGTGTCCAGGCGGGGAGTAGAACCCAGGCTCTCACAGCTGTGAGGCCACTTTATCTTTGCTGGCATTTCCCATAGTATATAGCACATTTTCTGGATCACCAGAATGAACTAGTCCATGTTGTAAGGTCCTGTTTATGCTCCTTTGAGAGATCAGAACCTATAGGCCCAGAGTTTTTGTTTTCATCTCCATTTCTCCAGATCTTCTGTTTTTAAGAAGGATTGTAGCCTGTCAGATTAAGTCCTGGACTCTAGTGATTTAGTTACTGGAGGCTTATTGTCCTCTCTGTGATTAAAAAAATATGCTTTTAATCTTGGAGAAAAGCCAAGATTCATCTTTTCAAAGACACATAATGAAAGTTTGGTTAAAATAATTAAGACGGTTTTCATTTTTCCAGACCTATTAGACTTCATTCTGCTTGACTGTGGCTTTTTCATTGTGATTTCAGGAGGCCTCTTCATCACCTGTGCAGGGAAGACACTGGCATCTTGGATTACCCACTGACTGGCAGCCACAAATGTCTTCATCTGGGCTGGTTGTAAGACCCCTAGTGGAGTTGCCAGCTGACTAGGCTGGCAAAGATGTGGGCCTTAAAGATGAGCCGCACCCAAAGCTGTCTGTCCTTGTCATCACCAGGATGAGCCTTTTTACCCATTCTCTGCAATTCCATTATTTCTCTTGGAGTTTGAAAAGTAAGTGCAGTAACCATACCTACCCTTGAAAAGGCAGTATATTTAATAAACAATGTATTCCTAGGGAAAACTGCATTTTAGCTTTTGTTTTTTTACTAAATAAACATCTATTACACTTGTGTATTAAATGAAGTTGCACATGGTGGATATCACATCAATTGGTTTATCATTCTTTTCACTCATTAAAACCCTGATAAACATCTGGTAGACTCAGGAGCAGCCAATCGATTGGAAGTGATGATAACGTCCATTAAGGAGAATGACGCATCCAAAGCACACCTGGCTCAGCTGTTCTGCTCTGCTTGGAGCCTTCAAGCTGCTCTTCATGTCTAAGGACCCAAATTTGAGTCCTGGTGTCCCTGCTGTCTCGGGAAGAATGAGCAGCTAAGATGGCATGTTTGTCCAGAGCTGTGGCACCAGTTGCAGTTAAGACCAGAAAAACATCATGTAGTTTAATAAAAATATCATAGCACTTTATTACTAATTGCCTCAGTTAAAGAGTGAATGCTTATGATTGTGAGGATGAGGTGGAGATCAGTGGAGTGGACTTCTTGAACTTGGGCACGTAACATTTTTTTCTTTTGCTAGTAGTCACAGAGAGATATTATCCTCGGTTCAAAGCCAATGTTCACTAAACAATGACTACAGCTATCCCATTGGCTTTAATGAGCTCCATAAAAGTTGATAAAATTAAAACATTTCTTTTTCATAGCTCAATATTCAATACACTTGGTACTCATGTCCAAGTACATGTTTTTGCTCTTGGGGACACTTTTTCTCAGTAGATTATTATCTGATCTTTAGATGCAAAACACAGGGATAGTTTGTTCATGAACATCCTCAGAGAATTACAAGAAAAAGCTGGAACTGTGAATGTCAAATGTGCTGGAAAATATGTGATCACAAGCCTTGCATCCTTGAGGGTAAATTTACTATTGTTCATTATCTGCTTTTTAATTTATCAGCTTTAAGGTATTATTAGTGCTCCACTTGAAAGGTTGATCTTTTCAAATACATCTCAATAAGGAATTAAATGATTTCCTGGAAAGTAAAATGTAAAAATTAAAAATGTGATCTTACTATTTTAACTGTTGGCTCCAATTCAGCATCATAGGGAACTGAAGTGTAATCTGATCACAAAATCAGCGGCTCTCACAAACTGATCTAAGCACAGGCTGATAGAGATAAAATTGAGTATGAGGACAGCCACCCAGCTGAGAACTGAAAGGACGTCCATGTGCACCACCAGCAAACATGCAAAAGGAACAGTGTCATTTATCACAAACCCTTCACCAAGTCATTAATTCATCAGTGGAATGCTAGGTGAGACTGATGGGCCCTCTGAGTTGATTTACTGGGCTTTGGAATGTTAACAGGTGGAGGATTTTGGCTTAGCAGTATTCAGCTTGGTCCATCCATCAAGTCCCTGAACTCTCCTAATAATCTCAGGTGACTGAAGCCTATCCCATCAACACAAGACACAGAAAACAAATCACAGAACACAAAAGTACACTATGAAGTACCGCTTCACAATGAGCAAACCAGGACATGGCACAGAAAGTATTTAGTTTTGAATGTGGCTGCCACTATAAAATACTTGTTCTAGCGCTGTTGTGCCTGTGACTTGAAAGATGTTCAGCGTACTTCATCTTTACCAACATGATCTGTTAGCCATTTGCGACCCAACAGAACTGTGGAATGTTGACATTGCTGAGACACATCTAGGACTTATTCGTCAACCATTGTTACTAGGGAGCATGTCTGTTCAGCAAGCAAATGGACATGCTGCCAGCTGGTTTGTATGTAAATGTTTTGCTTTTAAGTTCATGCAGTAGTCTGCTTATGTGTAGTTTCTTCTCAATGTCAGGTAAATAACCAGGAAGACAGAAAGATAGATAAGTCACTATATCATAGATAGACAGACGTGAAAGGCATTTTATGATTGATGGATAGTGTATACTAGAAATAAAGACAAGGGCTGCCAAGAAGAAATCTTTCACCTAGATTGTCCAGTAAATATCAAGTCAAGATTTGAAGGTCCCTGAAGTCTTACTTTCCACGACACTACTTGGTAATTAATTCCATGTGTCTGTGGTTCTTTGCATGAAGAAAAGCTTTCTGACATTTGTGCAGAATCTGCCTTTATCAAGTTTCCAGCCATGTGCCTGTGTTCTTATTGCAGAATTTATTTTAGAGTAACAACTGAGATCTAGTGTACTAATTTTCTTCATCAAATTAAACCCATCGATCGCCTCTTGATCTTTATTTGCTTAAACTAAAAAGCTTCAGCTTCTTCAATCTCTCCTCACAACTCATCCCTGTGAGCCCCAGAATCAGCCTAGTTACTCTGCTCTGGACGTCCTCTAGTGCTGCTACCTCCTGAACACAGTACTCCAGAAGAGGCCTCACTAGTGTGTTCCGTACAGTGTCTGGATGTAAACAGTGGCCAGTCCACTAAAGTAGGTCATTCTCATAAGGTGTACTTTTGATTTTCAGACCTCCTATTGTGTGTTCAGATGTAACATTTTTACTTCCTACATTTAACACTTTATATTTACTGACATTAAATTCCATCTGCCACAAATCTGCCCAAGCCTGTCTGCTGTCCAAGTTCCTCTGTGACAATTCAGCTGATTATAAACTACATGATTTGCCCTTCCACCTAGTTGGGCATCATCTGAAAACGTAACCAGTTTAGTGATCATATTCTTGTCAAGATCATTTGTGTATATTAAGAAGTGTTGTGGCCCCAGCACCAATACCTGAGGAACACCGCTTTTAACAAAACCTAATTCTGACCTTGCCATAAGCCTTTTCTTCCTGTGAAGAATAAAACAGGACAGACAGTCCAACTGATGGGTAGATAGACAGAGAGATAGATAGATTTACTAATAGTGTGACAGACATGAAGGGCACTGTATTAAATGATGTGGCTAGTCAGATAAGAAGTGACTAATGATTGGTTATCTCATTAGGAGAGGCTTTACTGGTACATCTGGAACCACTAAAATACTAAAGATTTGGCACTAAGGATCAAGTGATTCTTGTTATAATCATTCCAAATCCCTATAGGATATTCATATTGGATTTCTCATGGGATTTCTTTTAACTAGGGATTAACAGTAAACTGCTAGCAGCAGCAGTCAGTTGCACTAATAAATAGATTGGCATGAACAGTATTAGTTGTGTGTGATGGAGTGGCCCAGTCGAGGCTCCATACTGGAGTGCAGACATTTGATAGGTTGTCTGTTTAGTGTTGTTCTGTGCAGTATTGTATTTCATCTACTCAGTACAGTTATGTACGCAGCAGAGGTACAGAGCAAGTTTCTATTACCTACCCCATTATTTTACCTCTATTTTCAATTTCGAATATTGTTCTTACATTTAGAAATTTCTTTATTTAATTCTGATAAGAAATATTAATTAAATCAAAATACTTAAAATTAAAATATTTATAGAAAAGAAAAATTAAACTTAATGTTACGGTCCATAAAAAACATTTGCTGGTTGGGCTTACAGCTTTTACGCTAATGACTTCCTCTTGTTGCCATTCCTTCTCGTTCAGGCCAAAGAGTGCTATGTATCATTCTTTCACATTATTCTTTCTATCTTCTACTATTCTGTTTTCAGCCACTATTCCAGCCTGTGGTTTATTTCTTCCTTTGGATGTTTTTCTTACCACACCCCCCACTCATTGCTGTTCTGAATTTTCATCCACTTTAATGATGGCACGTACTTTGGTGTCCTCTGCGATCCACGTGTTACTATTTCTATTATCTCTTATTTCCACGCTCTGTAATTCAGTAATATATATTTCTGCTAGAACAGAATGAGCCCCCTTGTTTGCAGAAAGACTTGATTTTTCCATAAAACAAAGATGAGATTGTTGTAATCTACTATTCATGACTCATGCAAAGCCGTGAGCTCTCGAGGGCCTGGAATCTAGAAGTTATTAGACAATCCATCAGGTTTATGTTTCTAAAAAAGGGCCGAATGTCTGTCTCAGTGCAATCTTTTGACTGTTGACTAGTTTGGTTGAAATGTTCCCTGTCCAGATGTGTCCATCACAGGAGCCGGCATCCTATGTTGCTGTTTTCTAGAAAGTATAATGGCAGAGAGTGCCGAAGCTCAGCTTTTAGTGAAGATTGAACTTGTGAACCTTTGTGACCTGCTTTAAAGGGTAATTTGGAGTGTACAGTGTTTTCTCTCAGTCGTGTGTGCCATGCTGTTCTTCCTGAGCTGAACACAGTATGCCTTATATTCTAGTAGGACTACACTGTGAAATTTTCACTGTTTAGATGCCAAAATATTCAATTTAAAAAAAATCTCTTATCTTCACACTTTTCTGGATTTGTCAGACATTATAACAAGTCCATTTTCTTTGTGAACTCCCCTGGCGTCTGCCATTTTTACAAACACTTAACAATCTTTTATGTTTCAGAGAAATTATTTAAAATAAAAAATAATGCAGCACAAGTTACCTTAAGTTTCAATGAGCATAAATATCCACTGTCCACTCCAGAGCCATATACGGTACATGTTTTGTCAGAATTGTGTAGGACCATTTTGGAATGGCATGACAAATGCCATGCTGCTGAAGACTTTTAGACTGGATCACCATTGAAGCAGCCTGCAAATATTGACCAGCCAACCTAGCAGGTGCCAGTGTGGCCTGACCCGCCGTATATAAAGAGAATGGGGCCATGGAGAACTGGAAACATGTCATAGCTTAGAGATGGCATGGAGACAACTATGTAAGGGGTCATGTGTCAAGGACATCCTTGCAGACTGGGATTTATTTTCATGTTTATATTCCCCATAATTTATTGCTTTACGCCCCCACACCCACCATAACCTGTCATCTATGTGGGAGGAGCGAAAGCCTTACTGTGGATTCATCAAAAATTTCGATCTCTGGTTTTCAATGGATCCCAAAGTTTTAGGGTCCCCTGATCCTGAAAACATCGATGTCTCGATGTGTGTCTGTGTGTCACAGTTTCTTGAGGACAGTCTGGAGCTAAAACGATTGGATGGAAAAATACCAAACTCGAAACTTAAGCCTGTTATGAGATGAAGATGTGTTGATTAGTTTTTGAGCCAAATCATGCAAGAGAAAGAGGCACTCTAGAGAAACCCTCAAATACCATAATTCTGCAATTAATTATGAACTCTTCTCATCAATTGCTACTGTAATTACCTATTTTATGATCAGAAAGATTAGAATCAGAGCGGTAAATAATTCCTGAAATGTTATAGAAGTCTACTGACCATCATGTCTGAATATTTTTTGCTAAAGCTTTATGTCATTTTTGTGGTATCCTTCACAGTGTCATCTGTGTTTGCATCATGCTGATTTTTATGGATCCTTTCCATTTACACATCCAGCCAATTTCTAAACTTGCTTATCTAGAGCAGAGTCATGGGGAAACTAGAGCCTGTCTCAACAAGCATCAGGTACAAAGCAGGAATAATCCCTGGATGGGATGCCAGGTCATTGCAGGGTGAACACACATAAACAAACTGCTGTGGTTATAGTGCGAAACACGTGCTAACTGGTGATGTGCAGCAGCCATCTTATTTAAGTGTGAGGGGTTGTGAATGCTGACTGAACTCTGGATTTATTTAAAGGAGGTTACTTGAATTTGCTCATGAAACAAATGTTTTTTTTTCTATGAATTTCAGATTTTTATTTAGCTCGTTTACAACTTCTAATCTTCCCTCTTAACAAAGTTTTCGTGATCAGTTGACCTGTGCTTGTTTTATGGGTTCTGGTTTCTGCAGGTGTTTCAAGTCTCGGCAATTCAACACTAAAAAAGAAACCTAAAGGCACACATTTCTTCATAAAGAGACATGAGTGTTAGTCACAACAGGAAGCAGATGATCTGCTATGGAAGTGTGGTTCTGTTATGCTGCTGAAAGCTCAGTGGTGCAGGTACACAAGGAGAGGATTCTAGTCTGGTGTCTCTTTAGCAGAAGGAGGGCCATCTTTGACTTGAGAAGTGAGTGGTGGGCTTGGCTGGAAGTGACCCTGGGAAAGGAAGACGAGTTGGGAAAAGACACTTTGGTGGGAAGTAGAGAGACCAGAACTAAAACAGCGAAAGAAAGACACAAGTTGAAAGGAGGAAAGATTTGTAGAACTGTGAAACAGGAAATTGAGTGAAGGTAAGTAAGAGGCCCTGCCCAGCCTCCTACTCCTGACGTCACGCTTTCCCTTCCACTTGGCCTGTAGCCTCTGTCTTGGATTAGCACAAATATATCGCTCCTGCAAGTGAACTATGATTCTTAGCGCAATGAGAGAAGTCACAAAATCAACCAGAATGTTCAAGTAAATTATAGAAAAAAACTCAATTTTAATCTGTTAAGTTGTTCTCTCATTCACTAGCTAAGCGGATATAAGATACGCCCCGAAGCTGGTGCGTGAGTGAAGAGGGCCGCACCCCCCTCCCATTGCCCGCTGCATCTCTCTCGCTCTCTCTCTCTTGGATTAGCACAAATAAATCAGTAGTGAACTATGTTACTTAGCGTGATAAGAGAGGTCACAAAATCAACTGGAAAGTTCAAGCAAGTTATAGAAAAAAAAACCTGATCTAAATCCTTTAATTAATTTTCTTGTGAAAATCAGACAGACATATATACAGACAGTTGTTGGACCCACCCATTCATAAAGGATACTCTTCTTGTAACTTTTGTCCCCATTGATGTTATTTTGGGGTGTGTAGCCTGTCTGCAGGAGTGTTTTCCTGTAAAAGAAAGAATGTCTATGTTTGGAAACAACAAGAAAACAAGCTACCAAAAAATAGCTAAAACCGTGTCTTCTAATGGTGAAGTTATGTCCGACAAGACCAATTCAAGTCACACTCTTAACACATTAAGAACAAGAAGATACCCAAGGTCACTGAGACTTACCTACAGAGATGGTAATGTCAGTGAAAAATCAGCATGATCAATAAACAGAAGAAGATGAACTGGTGGATATCCTTGACCTTATTTATCTACTGTATGTCAAAAGACAACTTGGAGACATTCTTGCATTTACAGTTCATGTCATGACTTAGATCTCACCCAGTCCACCTCAAAAAAAGACAGCGGTAGTCAATGAGTATGGCCTCTCTGGCCGGTGTTACTCTAGACATCTGTAAGCCCATTGTAGAGGTAAAAGAGGGTGGAGCTTGTGTGTGTTGAAAAGGACAGGGGCTGATAATGGCATAGGCAGTAGCCAATGAATTTGTTTGGGGATGGATCTGATACTACCACATATTACTGGTCTTGCCGCTTTATTTTTCATTTCTAGACTATAAACTAATTTCCCTTTTATCTGCATTACCCATGATTTTTCTGGACTCAATGATTCCAACTGCAAAGTTTTCAGATATAGATCGATAGATAGATAGATAATTTATTAATCCCAAGGGGAAATTCACATAATCCAGCAGCAGTATACTGATACAAAAAAAAAATTAAATTAAAGAGTAATAAAAATGCATGTAAAAACAGACAATAACTTTTAATAATGTTAGCATTTACTCCCCCGGGTGGAATTGAAGAGTCGCATTGTGTGGGGGATGAACAATCTCCTCAGTCTGTCAGTGGAGCAAGACAGTGACAAAAGTCTGTCACTGAAGCTACTCCTCTGCCTGGAGATGACACTGTTAAGTGGATGCAGTGGATTTACCCAACACATGAAGAGACTGTGCAAACTAGTGACAAATGAAGGGGAAAGCACCACTCTATTGTTTAGAGGTCAATGTCCAGACTGGTAGCCAGACTTGGTTCCATGTGTCGTGAGGCAACAAGCCTAAACGCTATGCCACTATACTCTCATTTATAGCAATAACCAGTTAAATAGCTTTAAAAATGAATTTTAATGCCCCTTTAAATATTCACGAGTGTTTCATTAAGAAGGACAATTTGCTAATCACTCAGCCTCAGTTTAAACTAGTGTGCCTTCATCTGTCATCTGCATTTTCCCCGTCCAACTCCTAATAGGCACTGAGGTGGGAGAGGGTCTGATAACCTTATCTCACAAAGCCATGAAGAAATCTGTCAAGCTCCAAACCTGACTCCAAATTCCCAGCATCTCCAGCTTGCAATGCTGTCTGTTTCTACTACATTATTAATTATTTGCAAAATTTGCTGGTTTCTTCAAATGACTTTCATATACTGGATTTCTTCTCTGAGATTCCTCCACAGGATTGCAGGCAATGAGAAGCATAGAAACTGAAGAAAGGATAACATCAGGTAGTCCGATTTGTGTTTTCTATCAAATAAAATGAAATAATGTATATTAATACTTTGTTATCAGATTGGTGACGTGTTACATGTCGTTTGGACATGCAAGCATTTCATTGTCCTATGTACTGTACATGTGAGAATTCAACTACTTCATTTTAATATTTGTGCCTTAAAAATGCAGTGCTTTTTGTGTAATTTGTACAAATAGTCAAGGCAGTCATTGAGCACATTTGCCTTATATAGTGCCTGCCATGATGTTTACTCCCCAAACTTCAATACGACATTTGTCAAGGACAGGCCAAAGTCAGCAGAATTCAACAGCACATTGTGAATAAAATTTAAAATATTAAGTCCAGGTAACAACACGAGGCGCACTCCAGACCTGGAGAATCAGATTGATTGATCCACACTTTCATTAAATTTGATATTGCAGATGTGACCTGTCACTTAGCATATATCCAAAACAGATAAGGATGCATTTCCATTCAAATAATAACTGAGCCATGCCATCCAAGGGTTATTTCTAAATGCCACAGACGTTCCACTCAAGTGAACCTGCTCGCCCACTTGAGAAAATCTGTACATGCAGAATAATTCATCAGCATGAAGTATTAATCCAGGCGATGGCAGAGGTGGGGATTCACATCCGGAGGCTTACGTCTTTCACTAGGTCCTTGTAAAAATGCTGAAAATCCTCCACTCAATCAGTCATCTGTCTGAAGGTAGCTGTTGGAGGAAAGTAGCACTTGGTTGTTTTGAAGTTGAGGCAAACAGCAAATTTGAGAAGGGGCTTTGTGTTCTATATCTGTCTTTGTAAAGCTGCAAGGTGAACTCTTGGATTAAAAACCCCAGAATCTGATCAGGGTTTCATATTCACACTAATTTAGCATCAGATGAGCCTGTGGCAGTAGGCCAGAGGGCATCCAGCCTTATGCCAGTCTGAGGCCTTTCTTTGGATATCCTCTTCTATGTTATGTTCTGAAACTGGCAATCACCAGTCTTGAACAGTCCAGTTTATGTATCTGTCTTATTCTAGGCGTCCTGCCACTGCACACTTATTTTGTGTATTTAGAGAGTTTAATTCACATTTTACTGTACTGCAAAGGGCTTGTAATAGGGATTACTGTATAAAGTGTTGTAAAATAACAAACACTAAGCTATCAGTTTGCACAGCCCCATGTTATAAAAAGACTGAGCCATTGCTTTGTGGTAGCAATGAAAATGAAAGGCACTATAAAAGCTTAAAACTGAACAATGCACCTTGTTATAAAACTCACTATGAAAGGAATGTCAAAAGCCACTGGAGCTTTGATCTGTGAAGAAATTTTTGTTAGGGCTCAGGGCTGCGCCACCTCCACCTACTCAAAGCTTCATGATGCTCCAACAATGATGGATGGATTAAAAGGCAGAAGTCTACGTGACCATCATCATCAAGTCCTTCCGTGAGAACCCTAAATCCAAAGAGGACTGTTTCATTTATGTTAGGTAGAATGCCCAGAGGGGACTGGGCAGTCTAATGGTCTGGAATCCCTACAGATTTTATTTTTTTCTCCAGCCGTCTGGAGTTTTTTTTTTGTTTTTTCTGTCCCCCCTGGCCATTGGACCTTACTCTTATTCAATATTATTTAATGTTGACTTATTTTGTTTTCTTATTGTGTCTTTTATTTTTCTATTCTTTATTATGTAAAGCACTTTGAGCTACTGTTTGTATGAAAATGTGCTATATAAATAAATGTTGTTGTTGTTTAAATATGAAGGGTACTATAAAAAAGAAAGGTCATGCATCGCCTTGTCCCATATAAATGATTGAGCCCATTGTTTACTTAATGACTATGCGAGCCTCCATATTCTGAAAGGTTGAGTACCAAAGAGCTCATCTGAGTTACTCATCCGCTGGGATTGTGCTTACTTCAAAAGGAAAAGCTGAAGCATTGTTGTCTTCAGGATGAAAAATATTGTAAAATGATTATTATTGTTTTGTATAATGCTTTCGGATAGAGAGGTGCCATAAAAATAAAACCAAGCACTATATGACAGAATCCGTGGGGAAAGTTGTTATTAGAAAAAGAGCAAAAGTCATGACAGTGTTACTAATGAAAGGTTTAGACAGATTGGCATTGAGACTGGCATCCTACATTCTGTACCCTGGAATTATGGGCATATGGATTTGTAATTGTTTTTTATACATGGGATACAGTTATCGTTAATGATTGTCAATATTTTATCTTTTTATTGTGTCTATATTTTCACAGAGTTATAAACTTTTATTGTTCTCTTGTGCGACTTTGCTTCTAATATCTTTATAATGTCTTTGTAGTATTTTTATATATTAAGAATATATATATATATATACAGTATATATATATATAATATTTAATATTTATTTTTTAAAATTGCTGGAGTTTTGATATATGGAGAAATTTTTGATAGAGCTAGGGGCTTAATATGGAGGGTAATATAAAAAAGAAAGGGCAAGCAAATATAAATCCCTGTGATGGAGAGGCATAATGTCTGGGGACTGTTCCTGCCTTGCACCCTGTGCTCACTGGGATGAGCTTCAGCCTCCACAAGACTCTGCTCAGAATAAGTTGGCTTTGGAAATAGTATATATTAAGTGTCTGGATGAGATATTAAGACAGCTTAGCTATTAGCTAAACAAAAAAGCCTAATGACTGAATGTTCTCCTCTTGTTTGTCCAATTTCTTATGTTCTTTTATGTATAACTGTGAAGTTTTTTGCTTTATCTGTATAGTTATTTCTGAAAATGCCTTCCCATTGCAGTGAGGGGTCCTGTGCATGTTCTCCTTTCTGATGTGGCACAATCCACTGTTTAAGAGAGAACAGTTTCAGATGCACCATGCCATACATTTATGACATAAAATTGAAGACACATTGCAATTTCTAAAGAAAATAATAACAAATGAAAATGTCAGGTTTTCAATGTGCTGACTTTTGTTTAAGCCTGTTCTTGAAAGTTCTGTAATCACTTGACCACTGTCTGTTTAGCTTTCCTGATTCTAAACTTATAAAACTGCAAAGCACTGCCACTTTACTCTTATGGGAGTGAAAATCTTGTTTTATGTGTTTGGTGATCACAAAAACAAAGAACCCATCTGTCTACATAATGCACATCAGGCCTTTGCAATCTAAACTGGTTATGAAGATAATTGTCCTTGGTTCTTCACCAGTTTATAAATCAAACAAGATGGTGATGAGACCTTGTCATATATTAGATATTCACGTGATGCATGTAAATCTCTGGATTTAAGCTTTAAACAGGTGTAAGGCTAATGCACTCCCAAATCACTGCAGACTAGAATTCCTGTGTGAACAAAAGATGGAACTGAACAAAGCATGAGCAGCAGTCCTTTAATGGCTTACTTTTCTTATTCATAACATTAACAAATCCTTCTCCAAACTGTTTAATCCAATTCAGAGTTTATGGGGAACAGAATCTATCCTGGCATTACTGGGCACAAGGCTGGAACCAACCATGTACAAAGTGCCAGTCCATGCAGGGCCCACTCATATACACATCCACACTAACATTCACATGCAGTCAATTTCAACCTAACCTGCATGTCCCTGTGAAAACGGAAGGACAAGCAGAGGACTAGGATGAAGCCTACACAGACATGATGAGAACAATGCTCCTTATCTTGCCATGTTCTTTCATTTTTGGTGTTCCCTTTCATAAGAACAAGCAATGATCTGTATGTCTCATAGAGTGCCTCTTATATTGATCTCTTTTGAGCACATTCTCCTATGTTACAGTGCCCTCTGCACTTTCTGGGACAAAGACACATTTTTCCTTCATTTCCCGCCTCTGCTCCACAGTTTAAAATTACAAATCAAACAATTCAGACGTGATTAAAGTATACATTGCAAACATTCATTTAAGGGGATTTGCATGCATTTTGGCCACAGTATTTAGAAATGGCAAACATCAATGGCAGGTCTATTAAAGCTGTCATATTTAGCAGTGAAGAACATAATGAAGACTTCAATAACATGGGGCAACTGACTTTAAGATCAAGGTGGTTTAGATCACATCACACAAAGTCTGCTCCTTTAATCTTTAACTGTGTTACTGTGCATTTCCTCATCACATCGTTAATCCACAATTCAAGAAAGGTTATTCATTATTGTGTGGTGATGAATTCCACATTTTAGGCCTTGTAAAAGAGCCAAGAGGAGTCCTTCATTGGATAACAAGTCTTCATTTGTATTCACCAGCCTGTTGGGGTAGATTCTGGCTCACTGCTCCTTTCATACACTGACTTACTTTTTAAAATGTTCAGCTTGAGTTTTTAGAATAAGCATGCAAAAATCTGAAAATTTTATTTTGCTGTGATAATGAAACAGCATTGTCCACTGAGGAAAGTGCCCCATTTCTGTGAAATGAGAGGTCAGTGGCTTTTATACTCCTATTCTTTCAAAAGGCTCTCTGTATTGCCATCTGATGACCGAAACTGCATGAATTCATTTTTGTGGGGCACAGTTTCTAGCCAAGATGCTAATATTATTAATGAGAATGGAACAACATGACACAACAAGATGAAAAAAAAAAACACCAGCAGAAAGAAATATAAATGGACAAGTCTTCTTTATAAGTTTAATTGATTTCACCAGGATCACCAGGATTCTGGGAGAGAGGTTGGGGAAAGGGTTATAGAGGTGGTAATGCTCATTGGTAGGAAAGGCAATTACTATAAAGAGGATGGTTATAGCAGATGAATGGATAGCCTTCCTTCCTTCTATCATTTGGGCCCTTGTCCACAAATATCATTCCAGATCCAAACTCAACTGTTGACTGGGCACAAGGCTGCTATTAACATCTTCCGTGGAATCACTTCCAGAAATGTTCTGGAATCAGTACATTAGATTTGTTCCAGATGGACACACCCTTTGGTGGGCTATATTGTTCCTGAACACCAAACACCCTATAAAGACCCAGGCAGCTTACAGAGTTAGACTGCATGTGTACCCCCGAAATGGTTTCCCAATTTCCTATTGTCTTGGAAGATGAGCGTTTACATGGAGAAAAAAATGGTGGCAAAAAAAAACCCAAAATCAATGATTTGCAGAAGCACAAGTCATAGTATTCACAGCACATTATTGCTGTGCCAAAGACATTCTCCTGCAGAAAATATAATATTACATGTACTGTATTTGTTGTTTTAAACGGCCTTTAATGGCATCAGATATAATTATGTTTCTGAATTTTAATCCAGTCAGGTAAAAAGGAAAGAATTTGTCTCTTATTAGATTACTGAGGTTCTAGTGCATGGTTCTCGGTGTTGTGTTATCCCATGAAAGTCCTGAATGTTCATTTATTTTTTGAATCCTCTTCTCAATGGTATGAAACTTCACTGCAGGACAGATTCGTGCAGAAAACGACCGTTAGCCAGTTTATACCAGCTGTGGAGACTAAAACATGCACAAATGTGAAATACAAGAGGCACAGGAGAAATGCTAGGAAACTGAGAACCGACAATAGTCAGAAACAGTTACACTTCATTGTCTGTCATAATTTGTCACAGTGGTTTATAAAAGTTGCCTGGCAGCAAAAGATTAAAAGAATGCGGGATGTGGGGGGTGGCTACTAGTGTTACATCTATAGTATGTACATTTATTTAGTAAATTTTACAGTTAAACATTCCAAAAGCAAAGGACAATTTAGAGAGAATTTCTATAGGGCTAAAAATGTTTTAAGACAGCAGCTAACAAACACTTTAAAGAAGTCCATATCCAAATCTCTTAAAATTACTCTTCTGATTCATATGCAATTTCTGTAAATAATAGGTCAGAGATAGGGAGCTATTTGAAATTTTTGAGAGAGTAAATAAGGTAACATCTTTGACTATGGCAGGGCACATTGTGGGCAGGTTTATGCTGCCATGGTTTCTGAAAATCTGCTGTACCACTGGATCTTCACCTTGTAATTAGGTGAACAGTTTTGTGACCAGGCTGTGGGCCAGATGTGGCTATAATTTGAAAACCCTTGATTAAGTGATTCTCTGTGTGAGTACGGGGATTGAAGCCTACACCTTTTTAAAATCACATCCTTCTAAGCCTCATTGCTTGCTGCATATGTGAATTATGATTGTGTTACCGACCTTAGGCCTAGGGGAACCTGGGCCAGGTACAAGTCACTGTTACTATAGGGTGTAGCCACAGTGATATGGTGTAAAGCATTAAAGAATCAGACAGCAGTCCTGAGTCTCAGACCATACTTCTCTGTTCTCTTTTCTTTTTTTATTCTCCTTTTACTAGAAATATATATATGCTTCAATTTCTGCATAGATCAACATGGCAATCAGTGAAAACAATGGTGCAAGCCAATTTCCTCTGCATAACAAATAATGTAAACACATTTACTTTGAGTACTTGATTAGAAACCAATTTTCCAAGGGAGCAGACAGTTCTGTATCCCTACATTGTATGTAGATGAGATACTAAATCAAAGCAGTCTGATTATTCAAAGCAGGTGACTCTTTAGCAAGACAGGTAAATATTTATGTCCTGTAGATAGCCATTAGCAATAACCTGTAGTAGAATTTTCCAGAAATTCTGCCTTTTCTTTAAAACACTGGTTTATAGCCCATTACACTAAGCAACACACCGAAATGTTATTTTCTTTATAATACTGAGTTCTAGCCCCATTACACTTGCTTACCTTTATTTTGCAGTGATTTGTCTGTATGCTTGATTGACTCGTAATGTTCAGTACTTGTTTTAAACTGCATATACAGTTCAAATGTCATTGACCGGCACATTATTCCTCACAAAGTCAAATGCTAACTGGCAGAACTGCATCTCTTTGAACTGTGGGGGGATTTAAAGTTCAGGTTTTAGCTACTATGGCTGTGAGTGCCCTCCAGTAACCTGACATCCTAGATAGGATTTATTAATAACAAATACCAACTAATTCTCAAATGGCTGTAGTTTCTTTACAACCTTGCACAGAAGAAAAAGAAGTTCAGAAAATGGATGGATGGACACTTCAGATAAAGCATTTTTTTCCTTAATAATACTTGGTGTAATGGTGTTACAGTCCTCTCAAAAACTGTTCTCTAGTACTGGCAACTGTGTCTACAAACTGTAAATAAACCCTTTCACTCATCCAGAGAATTCTCATTCATCATTCTGGCTCCACAGTTCAATACACACAAACTCTTGGCTGACCAGGTCTTCAGCATCCCAGTTATCAATGGGAGAGATTAATGGGAAGAGCAGACCTCTCCATTTACATGTAGTAGGCAAACTGCCCAACTAGGAAAACAAAGACCCAAGGAGTACAGAGATGCCTGTCATAATATCCCAAGGCAGCGCTGGGCAAATTGGATCACACAATGATACATTTATTAACTCAATACAAAAAAAACATAAACCTTTTCAAATAAAACATTGGACTTGGACCTTGTCAACCATGCATTGGTCCATTGTGTGCATTGATGACATTGCTGGGAGCACTGGCAACACTCACTGGTTTGCTAAACCCAGGATTTTTTTTTTCATGGCTTGTGTATGTTTTGTTTTTGCTAATTTTGAACTTTTACTGTGTAATGTTTTTGTGTTATTTCTGTTAGATTTGTTTATATTTTGTCTCTAAATGTACGGCCATTTTCTGTACTTCGCGGCTGGAGCCCTAGGAGATGGTGTCCCCCATATCTCACTGCTGTTGAGTTCTCCTTCTGGCTTTATATCTTCTTCAGAAGTGGAGCACTGAATTTTTTTTTTAATCTCTGTTGGGATTGTTTGGTTTTTTTTTTAATATATTTTATGTTTTTTTGGATTTTTGCTTGTGTTCTTATATTCTGCTATATGGACTGCGTATTGGGATTTGTTCTTTTTGGATTTCCTTTAAGGGAAATCCTTTTTCCCTTGTTTTTTGCCCCTCTCCCCTGTTTTTCTATTTTTGCTAATACTGTAAATCTTTCTTTTATAAAGATTCCTCATGTTAGATTGTTTTTTCAAGACAAAGTTTCTCTGTTTCTCTTCTAAGACATTTTGACTTCAACTGTATTTATGAACTTTTAAAAGCAATTCCTCATTTTGTGTCTGTGTAGGCCAAGGCCTGCAAGTAGCATTTGGAGGGTTGCCTGACTTGGGGTGAGACTCTTCTGAGCAGACCAGTGAAGGTCCTGGACTGCTTGATGGGTCTTTTGGAGGCTTCATACACACCTTCTCCCCATGTTTGTGACTCTTTGTAACAACACTGGCATCTTTCATCAAGTTCTGTAAAGAGGTTTGGATTCTCAGGACAACTATTTTCAAATACAATGTCAAACTGTGGTTCTCCTAAGTGCTGAGTTTTCAACTACAAGTAGGCTTCCAAAACAGGGGGAAGGCTTTGACAAACAATGGATCATCTGTTGTTGGAAGACACTTGAAAATAATCATACACTACAAAAGAAATCCCCTCATGAAACTGCTGACCTGTGCCTCCTTAACAAGCTGGATTCTTATTGCAGATTTCATAAACAAAGGACTTGGCACTCTTGATTTCCAAGTTTTGACCTTTAGCTTGTTCTTAAGCACCCTTTTGGGATTTCCCTAAATTAATAAGACATCTCTCTTTGTTATGTACTCTTGTACATTTGGACCTTACATCTTTCCAGACATACAGTAGTTGACAATCTTTCTGGTTTGGCCTAGCAATCACTTGCTCAGCTTTAATTTGTTATCAGAGAATGTTGCCAGCTGTCATCTTACGTACTTTGGAAGTCCTCACATCTCCAGATCAAAGAAGCGAATAGAAAAAAAAATTGTTGATCCCACCTGCTCTGGTCAATGTCTTTTTAAACTTTCATGTAGGAATAACTACAGCCCTTCAAAACCAAAACCTCTCGGCACTTCCTCAGCTTTTTCTTAGAACCTGTGTGCCCCTTACAGCTGCCTCCTGTAATGCATAATGAAAATAGGACAAGAAACACTAGTGCAATCTAGTGTGATCCCCAACATTGTCCTTTGATTAGAAACATCTCTTCTGTGCATTATATGTTTAGCATTTTTACACTAAATGTTAAACAATGTCTGGGCTTGTCTTGCATTGTATTTATAACCTGTCCATGCTCTTGAGAAATGCAAGTACCAAGACTTTTAGATCAATATGTCAGAATACATTCCTGGTGTATACATGTATTTGGTAATTCTGATAAATCATTCTTGTGCTATACTATGCAGGTTAAAGCTGAGCATAGATGGTGCTGACATCCTCCTGTTGTAACACTTTTTTAGTTTTGTCTACAATAGTACATTTGCAGATGTTAAAGTGATTCTGTCTGTTAGCGCAGCTGTGTAAAACTGGTTAAAATGCTGTTCTTTATTGTATAAAGGTCTGTAGCAATCAGTTATTGATTATGCCCAGAAGATGTGTGTGGTTATATCAGGCTGATAAAGCTCCATGTATTTTGGACATGTGTACTGAGGGAAACCATTGTGTAATTTTCTTGGTGTAACTATGACCTTTTTAACTTGTTAGCTGATACATTCTATTCTTCTTACAATTCTGATTGCCGTGGACAGTACTATGTCTTTGGGGTTTGAGATATGAGATAGTTTGGCGGGTGCCTTTAAAAGAGGTGGCCTTTTACTAAAAAAAACACACATACACAAAGCTTGACTGTATTCAGCTCACTAGTGATAAAAAGAAAATAGCTTGCAACTTATTGAAATGAGTGTCTTTGGCAAAATGAATAATCTCTTCCTTTTGTTTAGAGTTTTTTTTTTCCCTGAAAATGTGCCAGCTGTATGTTTAATTGCTTCTTTAATGAACTAATATGCAGTCTTTCCCTAATGCAGGGTTTTGTCTTTCTCGGTTTCAATCACCCACTTGACAATATTTTTAATCATATGAATACAATTAGATGTCTCCATTAATCGCTCGGCTCTAAATGAATCCATTTCCATAGGCATTTTAACAAGTGATAACTTTTCTCTTGTTCTCCCAGCTGCTTTCCAATGTCTTAATAAAAAGGAAACAGGATATTTAAGGAAAATGGAAATGTCCCATTGCCTGTCACAACTCTATAGAGGAGTTAATTAATAATCCACAGATAAAGCACCGGACAAGGTCTACCCATCTTCTTATTGATTCGAGGATGTCGGAATCCTAAAGCGGCCCTTAAAGCTGTGAGTTGTCAGCCTTTCCTAGGATGCAGGGATGCTGGCATGGGATGTAAATAGTAATGGGAATTAGCATCTGCACATAAAATGTATTCTTGGTTTTATTTAAATTGAACTTTGTGGAGCGCTTCATCACAAAATATGGAAAGATAAAGCTACTAGACAATGGTTATCATATAAATGAATCTTTCTTGCAGCTGGCATGTAAATTTGTGGAACACCTAGTATATTATTTTATTGCGGAAACACTCTTTGAGTTAATGAGATAGCAGTCACTCTGAATGTTTTTTCTAGTAGCACGATATTCAAAATGTACTGGTCTATTGGTGAATAATATATATTTGTACGAGGGATTTTTCATAACACATGTGACCCTCAGGTACATGTTTGAAGGGGTTGACGTCCTGATAATTCTATGTCAATGTTTAACCTGCTTATCCATTTCAGGGAAACCAATCAGGACTCCAATCTATGACAAGGTACACTTTCTCTTGTCCTGGGGCAATTTATACCAGCTGATATTATTTGTAGCACATCAAAGCTTGATTATTTTGATCATCTGTACTAATATTTTTTAATGTTAAATAAAGCAAAACAAAACAAAAAATGAGAGGTATAGAACTATGGCTTCCATACTTCTACAAATGGAAAATTATAAGCTGATTTGGTAAAATCTCTTTTACCACCACATTTCTCTGCATTTTATTCTTGCTGTAATGTATATGTTTCATATGGTAGATAATGTTTTTATGTAATTCATCCATCCATCCATTATCCAACCC
Source organism: Polypterus bichir lapradei (assembly GCA_026402145.1). NCBI lineage: Eukaryota > Metazoa > Chordata > Cladistia > Polypteriformes > Polypteridae > Polypterus > Polypterus bichir. The sequence goes on along the minus strand of JANRMT010062838.1, from coordinate 14,196,968 downwards.
GCTATATCCTAACCACAGGGTCACGGGGGTCTGCTGGAGCCAATGTAATTCAGTAATGAGTATTCTGAATTGTGAACAAAACTAAATTCCACTCTGAGGAAATAAATCAGGATCATCAAGCTGACATTTGAAAGATAGATCTTTTCACGGCTGTGTGTTGAAGTATCATCTCCTTGTCCCTGTGAAGGTCAGGTAGAACACAGTTTCATGTGAAATAAACACAGTAATGCATACCCTTATATGTTTTTAATGGAGCTCTTGCTCTTGTACCACCTTGAACAAACTGCCATCTCATTCAGTAGTTTGGCTTTTGAATTCTCATCAACACCTAAAACATTACAGCAGCGTTTCCCAACCTTTAAGTATTTGCGACCCGAGTTTTCATAACAGTTTTAAACGCGCCCCCCCCAACATTTTTTTGAAATGTAGATGCATATTTTATTATACCTACGTAGAGAAGAGCCAAGCAAAATGACACCTTTTATTGGCTAACTAAAAAGATTACAATATGCAAGCTTTCGAGGCAACTCAGGCCCCTTCTTCAGGCAAGATGTAATCATTATTATTATTATTATACCTACATTATTATTATTATTATTATACCTACTTAACTTTTATCGACATTTATCTAACTCTATATTTATTGTTCTAATATCAGAATGTAGTTTAAGTTAATTTGTTTTGGTTTCAATAGATGTTTTTTTCATATTTTTGATTCTTGTTTTCTCTTTTTCACATCTTTGCACCCCCCTTTTTGTTACTTTGTGCCCCCCTGGGGGGCCCGCCCCACAGGTTGAGAACCACTGCATTACAGAGATATTTACTGAAAGTGTGTTTCATATGACAAGTTGAAAATTTAATCTTTTATATTATATTTTAATAGGCACTGGCAATCAGGGTTCTGCAGCCAAACTGCTTAACTGCTTGACTATAATGCCTGCAGTTAACAGGAAAAAAATACAAAATTGCACAGAAAGAATGCATAAAACTTTATAAAGCAATACAAATAAAAACAATTAGATACATCTGAAATTCCTAGTGTGACTTTTGAAATGTGACATGAGAAATATGTCAATTCCAAATGACATATCTATTGATGAAGGCTTTGTCAGCATTTTGCTGTAGAAAGTGAGAATGCAGTCGTCTACCTGGTGTTTGAAAGGACGGTACAGTAGCCAGTGAAGGGCGATTCCAGTCAATGATATGTCCCCTGCGATTCTCAGGCAGATGTTTTCCATATACACCTTATAATTACTGTAATAATATCATAAGCTTAGTTACTCCTTCAGGCAGCAATTATAGGCTTCCGTCTAAAAGATTTGATAGCCAAGTGGTACAACTTAGCATAGCTGCGTTTGTACAGTCAGGGTAGAAGTTATGATCTGTCCGCTGTGACCTCATAAAGCAGTGACATTTCTTACTGATACTGTGCAGAATAACTAAATGTGATCACTTGTCTCTCCATTTAAGCACTTTTTCACAACAAATCTAGAAAGCAGGAAAATCCCACTCCTGTTGCTGATATAATTGTAGTTAAACTTCTAATCATTTTCATATTTATGTGGCATTATAAAATGTTCATACTGAATGAATTAAGAGGCTTTCTGAAAAGGCAATCTACCTCTTATCATTCATTTATAAAAAACATTCTTGCCTAGTATTCATTTAATGGGGAACTACCTGAACTGAAACAACCTCTTCCTTTAAATGTGATCATTTGATTAAGAGTGAAGTAAAAGATGACTGATCCTTGCTGTGCTGTCAGGTAGCTCCTCTACTTAAATTTAAAAAGATTATACCAGCAAAAGACGAGTTGGCTCTGAGTAAGGAGTAAACAAGCAAGGATTTTTCTGGAGAGTTTCTTTTTTTTAATCAAGATGCAATAACAATCAAGAAGCTAGGAGAGTCAAGACTAATTTAGTTTTGTACTGTGCAAATTGTACTGTTCACACCAGATATTAAGTGGCACTGGTAAAAGCCAAGGCAGTTGGAATGTGTGACTTATTCTGCAGAGTACACGTGCATGAACCCACCTACTAAAAGATCTCTGACAATGCCTCGTGTGGGAATCTGTAAGAATACTCCCTCCATGCACAAGAAAAAGCTACTTACGCTGCATTGCAGTGTTCCCAATAAAGCTACAGTACAATGTTCAAATCACAGTATAAATGTGCAAGTATGAGGAGATAATATAAACTTTTTAATTATGTTTCCTTTTGTGGAAAAACAATATATTTTTTGTAAATTTTTTTATATTTGTATATACACTTTCATACCATGTTTTGGAATAAGAACAAGCTCTCATGATAACACTTCATACTCAAAACAATGGCAAAAATGCTGAGCATAAATGACACTTGCAATAGGTAATATGGAAAGAGAGGGTTTAACACAGGCAGAACACAGAATAAAAAAGAAGTAACCAGAACAGAAACTAACACTAAATACCATGAAGTCATGTATTTTCATCCATTCTTGTTCATCATGGCGCGAGTAGGTCATAACAGGATAACACAGTCCGGCCCCGAGTTTATAGGTATTGAACTTCTGTCTGCCTAGTTTGGTAATTTGCCCATTTAAATATATGTTTATCAATATATATTTATCAACACACACACAGTATATATGTTAGTTATATACACAAGTACTACAAGTACATATACACACACATGCACGCCTTTTATACAGTATAAAGGTTATTTGGAACCAACGTATTTCCTTCAGTTCTGTCATGATTTCCAGAAGATATGCTACTCTCAATCAAGTAGTAGCAGTTCACAGAAGAAGGACTCTAAAGAAGTTTGCTTTCTTTTACTGACACCAGGGCATCTTTATCAAAGCCCTCAGACCGTAGAGATGACACGAGACATTTAGCAGCATAGCTGGTATTTTTTCAGTTTAGACTGTGAGCACTCCTTGACATATTTTCCACCTTACCGCCTATGGTCTCTATGTTGCATTTTTCAGCTCATGCAGACTTACGTGGACAAGACTGTAAGACAAATTGGACAAGGCAAGTACACAAGGCAAAGATGGAATGATAGCAACGTAGTCCGTCACACTGAGTAACTGCAGAATTTGTTGACAATATGTTCCATACATCAGAAGATATTTTTGTCTGAAAGCAATAACCATTTTTTATTTGCCAAAATGTAATAAAAATAGAAAAGCGGAAGGGAGTTATTCATTCAAAAGGCACCGGCCCGAAAACCCACCAGTAGAGCACAGATTCTGCACAGGCAGATAGACATCAGTCACTGAAGTCAGCTTGTACAAATACGGTTTTTTATCTTTTCATTAAGAACACCAGAGAGTATGACTGATGGCTAATGGATGGTCAATATATTTTTTTAAATTTTCAACATATTCACTGTCTTATTTATATAACTGGTAATTAATTCCTAATTTACACATCATATAAGCACATTATACATTGGTCTCAACAAATATTTATATTCCACAACATTTCACATACCATCAGTCAAAGTACACAAACACTTCACACAAACGTGCAGCTGTATGTTATGATTATATTTATTTATGGTGACATTATGTTTCTTGACTGACACAAGAAGAACATATAAATTCAAATCTAGGATGCTAGATCTGGAAATGCTACCTACTGTGCCACCTATTATTGTAACATGTTGTTGACATTAATTTGAATAAAGCTGATGGGACAGATAGATGGCATCATGGTAAGAAACACTACGTCAAAGCTCCAGGATACTCCAGAACAATAGCTTCACTGCCCAATCACTACCTAATTGCAGTTTACATGTTCTCCCTATGTCTGTGTGGCTTTTTTGTGGGCAATCAGGATTCTTCCTACATCCCAAAGTCATGTAGATTAGGTTGATATATTTCCCAACTTGTACTCTGTGCTACTGGGATAGGGTCTGTACCCTGTAAAATTCTAAAAAGCAGTTTGAGAAATGATTGGGTGTTAAAAATCGCTTTTTGGGGATATCTTATCTGTGAGTGGTTTCAGTGGAGTGGGACAACACAAGTTTTCTCTGTAATAATTTGGCATGCGTGGCGGCTTTATGTTTATTACTCAGGATAGATGCTGGATTTTGGTCCCCAAGACAGTGTATATTTCCACTTCTTCCTTTTTGTATATCATTACACACTCTACTACTAGACTGAAGCTGTCCTAGAAATAAACACTCTCTGCTTTCATCCTCACTGCCTGATAAATTTTTCATACAAATTCTGTTGCCATCCAACCTCAATTTCATTTCTGCTTTCAAAATGCAATTTTACCCTTGTGTTGTAGGCACAGGCAAAACATTTAAATCAAATTTAGCCAAGGAAATTAATGTCAATTGCAACTTAATCTCCATAACCATTTCCAAATCCATATGCATCTACAATGGCATAAAAAAGTGAATCAATGACAACTTAATTACCATGTACAAATTTAAATTAAGCTCCACAACAAATTTAGCAGCAACAACCATTTAAATTTCACTTCCAAATCGAAATCCAGATTCAAACTTAGCTCAGATTTCTTCTCTGAATCCATCTTCAATGTTTTTTTTTTTTTTTTTTTTACTTTTCCTACATACAGTGCAGTAGTGTTCAATTGTATATATGAAAGAGTCAAATATCAACTTTACATTTACAGTAGATTTACACATTTTAGGAATCCCTGAAGAAGATTTAACTTTTAGAATGATATCTGGATGTGTGTGCAAGTAAGGACAAGAATCAGTGTACTTGAAAAGCTCAATCTAAATGAAAATTGGTAAGGCTGTTAGCATTATAAAATGCTAGAACCTGGCTTATTCAGAGCAGTAGATTTTGCTCTACAGAATATGCTGGAGACCCTGCACATTAATGTATAAATACATGAAAAGTAAAGTGTGAGGGCAATAATTTCAACTTATTTTTCCATTGATTACACTTTTTGGTATGTCTGTCTGTGTCAGTGTCTATGCATCAGCATGTAAGTCATTGGGTACGGTAACTCAAAAAAAATTGACACAGTATCTAGTGCTGTAAATGCATTTTAAGAGACTGACATTTTTTCATTGTGCCCCCACAACTGCACTGTTATGCTTCTGTATTTTTTGATTCACATAGCTTTACTTATATTGTTACTTTTTCTTCTGATCTTTCTCTTCTTGTTAACCACTCTTTCAAATGAATACCCACTGATCTGAGTGGCAGTGACAATAGTTTCCCTAACATGCTAATTGGTATTATTGGCTAAAAATGCTGAGTCCCTGTTTCAGGAGGCTCCACTTTCCACTCTCATCTAAGACTTGGCCACTCTGTATGAACTGTAACGACTGTACTGTATATGCTCCATAATTGGCTCATCTCCTGTCCACATTGGTCCCTGCTTAGATAGGCAGCACCCATCATCAAGCTGTATAATGAGCAAAGGTTGGTCAGAAATTAGGTTGACAGGAGGATTTAGAGGACTGTATGCTTTACCCCTGGTTTTATTAAAGTGAAGCAATGCTAACTGATTGAATACTTGTGCTACAATATTGATCATATAGTAATTATACTCTTCCGTAATACAAAAATGCGGCATGCTGACTAGCACATACAAGTAGAAATTTCACTGTACTCTGTACATGTAGCAATAATGACACAATAAACATGATTCAGGCATCTGTGATTTGTTTAGTCATTCAAAATAAAAACATCTAGCAAACATATAACTTCATAATTCAAGCCATCATTGCATTTTCTGAGAATGCTTCCTCCAGTAAGTGATTTTGGGGAGTGGGTGTCGGCAGGCCCCAGGCAGAACACCAGTACATCACAGTGACTTTCATTTCACCAAGGACTGTATTCAGATAGTTGGGCTGAACTGGAGTCTCTGGGCACAAAACACATGAATATTGGATAGACCATGCAAACTCCATGCCAATGAATTAAACCAGAGCCCAAATCCTGGGTGGTGGCAACACCACATTCAGCATAAAGGTAACATGCTTTTCATTCATTAAGTATTGAGGAAAAAATATTTGTGATATCTAGAAAGCTGGCTGCTCACAATGATGGATTTTGAAACTATAGCCATGTTTTAGCTGTAAATTGTCCAACGAATGAACTTAAAGACAGTTTCCTTTTGAACCAAGCTGACACTTTTGGTAATTAACTTTACAGTCTCTCATTCCTCTTAATGACAGGCTGACAAAACTTCCAAATGATCCATCATCTGTACTCCTAATCGCTCTTGCTACTGAAATAAACGCTGAACGTTTTTGACATTGTTGTATGGAGTAGCTGCAGTCTGGAGCATTGCTGGCCTGATGTTTGTCATTCTTCCTATTTGTTGGTTTAAGTAATTAATTACAAATTAATGAATAAATGCAATGCTCTGGGGTCCAAAGATTTATGATTGGCACTTTCCCTAAAGGCCCTGCCCTCCCCAATCTATGCAAATAAGTCAGAAATGTTAATCTAGGAATCACTCAGATTGCCTGTCAAAGAGTCAGCACATTAATAAAGATTTAATCTGCCCTGGAATAATGGACTTGTAATTTGCAAAGCTAGAATTGATTAAATTCGGGCAGTCTATAATGTAGTATTTTATTTATGGTATGCTATCTGTTTGCTCGTTTGTTATATTACCAGGATTACTTTCATTGTTTCCTTTGCATTTGTCAGCGCTTATTTTTAACATGTTGGTGCTATGCTAATTTAATTACCAATATCATTAACAATTCCTCCATAAATTCATAATATTGCAGCCAACTGTGGTAGATAGAACTACTAGAGATATGCAAATTATGTAATTAAACTCTAAATGACACAAACAATAAATTGATCATTAACCTCTTCTAAATAGGAGCAGTGCTTATTCATGGCTACATTTATGCCCACGGGCGTATTCCAGTCACCCTGACGTCATGTCTAAGCTCGAGCAGGCCCGCTCTCCACAATACCATTCCCAGGCAAGCACTCACATCATTCCCTATCATCAGCTCTTCCTGCCGTTCTTTATGTCCTTGATATTAAGTATAAGTAAGAAAACAGACCTAGCCCCCCACTCATTTGAAGCAAGGCACTCTTTGTATGATATCTCAGTCAGCTCTGAGCTGCACTGCATGGCACCGTCTACTGGCCACTTTATTCAGGTTCTTATAGTAGTCTGCTGTCTGTCAAGTACAAAGTTCAAAGTGGACTGAAAAGTGTAAACATCAAAAGGCACAGGGCCATGGAATTGGACACAAAGAGTTTTCAAAAGGATCCAGGACAACACCAAAGTTCTGAAATACAAACCAAAAATCAAGTCCAGAAAAAAAAACCCATGAAAATATCCTAACTTTGCTAGTCACATGTAAGGTTTTACAATGAATCTTAAAATGTGAGTACCTGCAATACTGTAATGCCATCTTTAATAGTCCTCGGCAAGTCAAAACAACACATTGCCATCTAGCAGCTGACCTGTAACAAATGCCATTGTGAATAACAAAACATACATCACCCAAAAGTGAACTCAAAATGCCACTGCAATAATGTCACCAATGAAAATATAAAAAATTTACATTTATAACAACAAATAATATGTTTAACAAGTCAAAATTCAGTCAAATTATCAATGGCAACAACCTTTAGGTCTTGTATCACCTGGCAACCAAAGTTAAATATGCCTTCAGATTTACTTGACTGGTGCTGGTCACTGGCAGGCAAAGGGTTTCATCTTCATTGGGCATACCAAAAGTGCTTTATGTGTGAAGGTCAGGAGATAAGACTGTACATGCACACCGGTATTCTTAAGGACAGTTGTGACCACAGCAGCTGTGTATGGCCTGCATTGTCCTGCTGTAGGGTAAGGGCATGTTGCCTAATGTACAAAATGAAGACTTGCTGCCCAACCTCATCCCTATAATGCTTCTACCATATAATAACAATAACAATAACATGTCACTGATGTGGGTATTATGTCTGCATGCTGTTTCAGCAACTGTATAGGTGGCAGATCTCACAGACATACCAGATATGATGTGTTGGCCCTGCTATGGTGCAATCAAACAAGAGAGATCAGATTTTGGACAGTCATAAGTCCTGCCACTCGCTGGAAGCAACCTGCAGTTGGGAACCAGTGGACTGGCTGAATCCATATGTGTCTGGCAATATTGGTACTTGACAAGCCTGCCTACAGAATACCAATGCTTCTGGTGACATTTGAGCCATTATGGAAATCACAGGTAGGTGTCTTTTGTGCTGCTTGGTCGGAGCTTAGAATGAAGGTCTTTTTAAAGGTGACCTGATCAGTCATTGTTCCACCTGGTACTTCTTGGCTGGTAGTAGTAATTGTGTTATCATGTATAAGAGTACAGTGAAGTTCTTAATGGCATGTCTGGCCAAAAAGTACATCTAATGAACTTTCTTGTATTTGGCAAGTTAAAATGCCTCACTGCACAAGCTATAGTTCTGGTCACAGGACTAAAACAAATTGACAGCATTTTGTGAAAGCATCCCAGCTGTAACTATTTTTCAATCAGTGTATAAACTCACACAAGACAATCTGCAAGTGTCAATTAACATAACTTACAGATCTCTAGGCATGTGGGAGGAAAACTGGAGTACCTGGAGGGCAAGCAATGCAGGCACATCTAGAACATAAAGACTCCTCGTAGATGATAGATAAATGATTATAATGATAATATGATAATAACCAATGGGCCACTCCAAGAGGTTTATAATTCCAAGTAAAAAATAACAAGCTAATGTATGTTACATGACTTCAGACATGTTTGCCTTATATTTTTGTGCCAAATGACTTTGGAATGGTTGCCAATAGATTTTTTTACTATATTAAGCAGCAAGACAACTCCCTTTTGTTGCTCAAGTTGCTTTATTAAGGTCAGGTTTAAAGGTAGCAGGTTACTTAGCTGGGCCACCCCCTCGACTTTTCAATCCATCACTTTATAATGAAGAAAACACAGGCGCACTGAGTCTCGACAAACAGCCCGTTCTGTCGGCATGATGGATGGCAGCTCGGCACAGAGAATATGTTTCTTGTCTTCCAACAATAAATGCTCCCGTGTCTCAGTGGTGGGAGACAGGGATTCCCTCCTTTCCACTTACACTGCCGTCTTTGCTGTCATTCGGGGAGCTTCTATAGCATATATTTGCATAACTACTGTTTTATGTCTGCCGTCATTTATGCATTTAGTCCACAAGCATTTATTTATGGATTTATGCCACTATTTATTTGAGTTCTGCCTTTGTTCATTTCTGCATACTTTATACAGTTCCATTTTTTACAGACCCACAATTACTGTTTTATGACAAAACAACTTTGCTTTGGCATTCACTAATTTATGTATTTCCACTTGCATTTATATAAGTTTATTTACATATTTTTGCATAAATTTATTGAACTATTCAGTTATATTTTCTTCAATTCCTCCTTTACTCATAACTCAGAAATTTGCATATGCATTCCTATATTTATCCCTATAGTTTTAAATTGTTTTGCATGTGTTAGCTTTTTTTACAATGTACTTTTGAGTATTTTCCACATTTATTCTTGCATTCACATGTTTCCTTATCAGACCCCATGACCCTAAATTAGAATAAAAAGGTTTAAGAATATACATATTGTGGGGGACAGCCAGGACCCTTACCCAGATGAGTTGCCTTCATACTGGAAAGACCGGGGGAGAGAGCATGCACAGGGCAGTATCTCCCCTGGATCGCTAAATGGCAGCTCCCCTGGGTTGCAGCAGTGCCCCTGATTCCCACAGGGCATCATGGAACTTGGAGTTTGCCGACTCAGCCCTGCTGGGTTCCGTGGGTGCCGCCAGGGGGTGCTGTAGGGAAGGCTGAGCCCTACTTCATCAGGCTCCCATCTCACCTGGAAGTGCTTCCGAGTCATGCTTACGGGATACTGGAAGTACTCCCGGGTGCTGTATAAAAGGGACTAGCTGCCCCAGCTAGTTGGGAGGAGGAGTACAAAGCTTGCTGGAAGGAGTGCAGGAGACAGAGAGAGAGGGAAGGAGGGGCTTAGAGACAAGAAGACAGAGAGTGGCAGAGTGCTTTATTGTCCTAACTGTGATTATTTGTAATTGTGTTTGTACTGTGGGAAACTCTTACGAACTAGAGTTTCTCAAATAAAAGCCATGTATCGTGCTGGACTTGTGCATGTGTCTGTCTGTGGTGGGTTTGGGAAGATGGAACACCCTCTGATGGCCAGAATATTTATTAGTTCATTTATTTATTATGAGGTTACGGGGCTGCATTGGGTCACATCCCTGACTGGTCATCGTCTGTGTGTTATTTGCATGTTCAACCCAAAGACTTGCAGGGAGGTTGATGGCTGACCCAAATCAGCCCAGTGATAGTAGGTGTGTCACTGACATCCCATCCAGATATGGCCTCTGCAACTTGATTTAGCATTAGAAAAGCAGGTTCAGTGGAGGGATTTTATTTTGTGACACTTATTTATTTAACTAGTTTTATTTTACAGTATTATTTATGCTGCTGTTTATTTTCTATTGTTATTTAATTGAGGATATTCTATTATTCTGACATAATTTTAAGTAGGTTTCTAATTAACTAGTCTTTGTTTGTTTTATAGAGCACCTTTACATAACAAACACTACCCCATGGGACCTTTTATGAGTATAGATCCACAGTACAGCTCTTTACATATATTTTTACAGGTTAGGCGACTTGCTGTTACTTTGTATTACTCGTATACAACATCATCAATATTCTGAACACAACAATCCATTTTAGGTCTAGGGAAGGCAGGGGTCTGTTCCTGTACCACTGGGCACAGAACAGTAACCAACTATATCAAGTGCCAAAGACATTGGCGTGGTGGATGCGTGCCTTGAAGATCCTTAGTCTTATGTGAGCATCTTATACTTATCCACTGCAAAAGGTCTAAGGGGAGAGGGAAGACAAAAGAACAATCCATTAGAATCAAAAAGATCCTCATTGGAGCAGGGGTGGTGGGGCTGTCTCCTGGAGCCAGGTTTGGGAGTTGTGTTTACTAAACAAGCATTTGTTGGCCAGGTGGTCCACATAGCCCAGTTAGGTTCAGCCCCAAAAAACTGCATGGAGCAGGTGATGTGGGCTTACAATTCATAAGCTGAAGGGTGAAAATTGAGCGTAATAAAAGAGTGAGACAGAACCAGACTTACTAGACCAAAGAAATGGAAACTGGCGCTGTGACATGGATTGCAGCTTCTCTTGAGAGAAGGACCAGGAACTCATGCAGTAAGCGTAGAGGTGAGGTAATAATCTTACTTTTCAGGGTGCTGGAGAGTGGCAGCTTGTTGCATGTTGATTAACTCATGCAAGTAAGAATGTCACTGTACTCTGTAAAACTAACAATAATGACCCTGTAATAAACATGGCTCACTTATACATCAACACACATGAATTCAGGAAGGTCACTGCCAGCCAGTGACCTAATCCAGAGCCCATAGCCTATGAGGTGGCAACACTGTGGCCTGCATAAGGAAGTATGCATTTAATTCAGGGAGTACTGAGGAATATCTATTTGTGATATCAACAAAGCTGGATGCTTCAAATGATAGATGTTGTAACTGCTTCCTGTTTTAGCTGTACATTTCCCCATAAATTAACTTAAAGTCAGTGTCCTGTTGACCTAAGGTGACACTTTGGGAAATTAACTTTACTGTCTTTAATTCCTCCTAATAAACAGCTGACAAACCTTCCAAGCAATCTGAGATTTTTCAGGTAATGAAGACAGAAGTTTTGAGGTAAGGTAGCTTCACACACTGATCATGATGCCAGAGAGTGGCTACGCATTGTGTATGGATTGGTACATGCAAGTAAGAATTTCACTCTACTCCATAGACAGGACAATGCACCCCCTATAACCCAATTTGTGGGGTAAGAGTTCACTTATTTGGTGTTATGTTGAGAGCATTCAGTGATTATACTGTTCTCCAAAAGAGTATGCCTTGTCTCTTATCCTGTTCATAATTGTTATGTATTAAATAGAAAGGCTCAGTCAATGCTTGAATGGTATCCATTTTAAGAGCCCAAGGACTGCATCTCTGCTGTTTTGAAATTATGTCATCCTGTTTGCCTCATCTTATTGAACTGTGATCATGGGTGTACACTGCAATGGAAATGTCATGCAGCTGTGTTCAGAATTAGAATCTCTGAAACTGAGGCCTTGGTGCTATCCCAGAACAGAGTAACTTGTTCCTTGCAGGAGTGAGCAGTTGACCCAAGTGAAGGAGTTGAAGTAACTCAGGGTCTTATTCAGGAGTCAGGGTAGAGGTGACTGTGAGACTGACCAATGAATCAGTGCAGCAGGAGCAATTGTATGAATTTTAGAACAGACCATGGTTGATGCAGTCAAAGCTAAGCCTACTTCGCTGTCCTCATCTATAGTCACATATTCTGGGCAATGTCTGAAACAATGTGAGTGTGAATAAAATTTGCCAAGTTCATAGGCTTCATGAGTGCATGTGGAAATTGTTAGCATTGGAGGACCTCTGCATCAAACTGCTGCTGCTGTGGATCAAGGTGAGATAGTCAAGGTGTTTTTTGGCTTGTGCTTGGGATCCCCTCGGGATGCCTAACTCAACTCAGGTATACAAGGTGTTGAGGTGTTCTTCATGCAGGGCTGAAAGAAGTTCCTATGGACAGGGAGAGCTGGTCAGTCCACCTCCGCCTTGGTGTGCTGATACTATGACACTAACCAGGAAAAGCAGAACAAAAATGATGATGATGAAAAAATAGTTAAGAAATAGCCAACCTCCAAACCTACAGAGGACATAACAGTCTTTTGTGGGGTGAGTGACTAATTGCATGTGAAGAGAACTACAGCATGAACTGTTGTACGATACACAATGATAAAAAATGAAAATTTCAAAGCTTACCATTTTGCAGGTATCTGTTGCTGACCATGTAGAGTTGGGTACTCTGGTTTTACGTCCATGTTGATTAGGTTAATTGGCTCCAGTGTAAGTATGAGGGTGTGCATCAGGGGGTTCTGAGGTGGACTGGCACTCTCTCCAGGTATGTATTCGGTGCTGCTGGGTTAGGTTCACACATTCCTTATTTGGATTAAGTGTGTAATTTGTTATATTTAAAATGAGGTAAAATTGGATATTTCAAATATAAAACAAAAAAATGTAAACTGTTCATACAAACAAGATATAATGTATGTTTTGCCTAGGAGCCTTTCCCTGTCAGTGCAAGGCACCGGGTATATGATTGAGTGGGATATCAGTCCAAGGGGCAATTCAGATACTGGACAGGGGTTCCCTCCTTATTTATTCTCAAACTCCCTAATGGACCACCGTTACATTTTAAGAGGTATCCTGACAGTCAAGATAGGTCCTGGATTCCTCAGACCCTGAATTGATGAAGCAAGGAGAGAAGGAACATTAATAGCATGTACCAAAACCAACAGGAATGGAAATATAAAAGATTGTAAAATAAAATAACTGCAGTGATATGTTTTGGTAAGTTCAGCCACACATCCTACTATTTAAAACCCTGTGTTACTGCTGCCTTTCTGTCGCATCCCTGCATCTTCACTTCCTTCTTCTAGAACACAGCCTATTTTTGCCTCCATTGTGAATTCCCCAGACCTCTCATAAATTAAACATTGATAGTTTGAGATTCTGACCTCTGTTTTGCATTGCCTTGTCAATTTACATGAACAAATAATTTAATAATAAAAAGGTGAGCATAGTGTGAAAAAAAAGAAAGAAAAGATGAAAAAAAAACAAGCAGTTTGGGCATTTTAGCTTTTAGGTTATGTTTTCATTTAATACGAACTGTTTTCCTCTAATGAAAACGTTCCATCATTCCTCTGCAAGAGATTTCTATCCGCACACTCTTGGCTATCAGCGGTATTAAAGTGACAGGGATTATTTACAATGCTGCTCTCTGGTGCCAGGGATATTCAAGGTACAATTTCCTAATGGATTCTAAAAGGCAAAAGGTTTGATGGGAGAGGCACATTCTCATTTATAAGAATGAAATGAAAAACAGATATTGTAATTCCAAAGTCATCATCGCTTAATGCACCCCCTGCTTTCAGGCAGGCACAATCAGTTCAGAGATAAACTACTAAGAAGAAAATGACAAATAAAATCCAAAGGGCAATATGACGGCATTATTTAGGTTTTTTTCCCAGCAGATGGATCAGTAGATATCATTTTCTATGTTTTTTCCTTCCACATTAGCTAATACCCTATTACACACTCACATATCCCATCTTCACCTCATCTTATTACACTTACTTATTTAGATGACTCTTTCATCCAAGGTGACTTAAAAATAACAAGTAAAAAGAACTAAGCGGTGGCTTGAATGCCTTGCTCAAGGTCTGACATCAGGTGCCGGTGGTACGGATTGAACCAGTAATCTTGTGTATTACAAGCCGCTTAATTGACCATTACAACACAGAAAGACATAGAAAGAAAGAACGTTTCACTGTATATAGCACCTTTCCATAGTTAGTACCATCTCGAGGTGCTTTAAAGATAATGTGATTCACTCAGGCTCACAAACCGGGTCAGTGGCAGAGCTTGAACCAACACCCATGAGTGTTACAGTGCAACGTTTTAATTACAGGGGATCTTACTGTCAAATACATGCTAGACATTTTTACAGCATGGGAAGGCTGCCTCTTCACCACCAGCCTTAGACAGGGGTGTTCATCTCATGTGTCAGCTGTTAAATGGGCCAGGATAAAACAATGCAATCAACTGTGCCACTTAAAATTAATAACCCCATTGAAATATACTTTACAGAGTTTACTACAGAGATTAGCCTCAAGGTAGTAGTAGTAGTAGTGCTAACACCCAAATTTAAACTGTTATAGTTAATTTGAATCTATACAACCAGTCAAGATTTTTTAACTGGTGATATTATATAATGAGTCCTTTTTACGGTATTCCTTTTAGACACTGGGCTATGTTATGGAGATATTAGCTAGCGTGTTATCAGACCTTCAGTATGAGATTTTTCCTTTTTTATATGATATTTAAACAGCCACATTCAGTTAGCCTGAATTTTTTGCACAGTAATTTAAATTACTTTTTATTTGCATGAAAGCTACTACAGAAATCCTCTGGTGATTTCATAGACTGAATCAGGGAACAGTGGAATGGGTGATGGTTTTCTTCACCAGTGGCGTGATGGACTCACAGGTGGATTTATTAGGTGATGGAGTAATGGACTGATTGCTAGGCCTTTGGTTTATCAAATAAGTAACAGAAGGGCTTGTTTTAAATGTTGTCTCACTGCTTTGTCTCGCGTGACGTTAAACTGTCTCTCATGGGACATCAAATTGTCTTCCGAAAAGGTCACGTCTTGTCTCCCTACTCTCCCTCCCAGGATTTTTTTTATAATAGAGAGATACCCTTGTATTTTATTTATTCATTATTATTTTCATCTGATTTGCTTTTCTTGGTTTTTAATGATTTCTTTGACATTTTCTAAAGCACTTCAAGCTACAACCCATGTATGAAAATGTGCTACAGAAATACATGTTGTTGCTGTTGTTAGTAGCCACTTTAAGAGCAGTACTACATGGATGAAGGTTATCCATTTTCATCCACTGATTATAATAAATGAGTCACCTGGCTGAGGAGTCACAGTGTGAATGTTAAATAAAGTGGCAGAATTGCTGATCCTCGGTATCTCAAATTAGCAGCAGAGAAGCACTGCTTCTCTTTCCATTTTCAGAATCAATCCAAATGGAAATTATTTCCATCCAGTGTCTATTATAAACAGTAGGGGATGTCCTTAATACCCCAAAGTCTCTCCACAATGTCCAGGAGGGTCTCCAACATGACTTAAGGTTCCCTGCTGTCATAAATGCACTGAGCCTCATGCTGCATGTTCTTGCTTGTGTCTGTACTTAAATTGAATTTGGAAAAAAAAAAAAAAGGCTGATGCCTACGGAGCAGTAAGAGCATTCAAGTGTTTGGTAGTCAACTTGCAGCTCCCTATTGAAGCCTTATTGTGATGGGAAGTCAATCTGCACAGCTCTCTCTCTCTCTTGCTCTGCTGCAAGTGTCCAACATTAACTTCAGGTAAAGTAAAAAAAAAAATAGAAATCAATCAGCCTAATTAAGAAAACTTTGTATGCTCATCAGGTTCACCGGCTGGTTTAAGCAGAGTTAATGAGAAGTGCACATGAGAACACAAGGCAAGTGCTTCCAATTTGTTCCATTTCAGCTTTTATTAGGCCTGTGCTGCACCTGTGTTTACAAAGTGCAAATGTGGCTTATCTAAAATAATATTCCGGGGTGGGGACTAATTTGGCACCATTGTTTTCATCCAGTGGTGAGAAAATTACAAGGCCTGTCCATTCACATTGTTACACATTTAAATTCAATGCCATGGCTGATTTTCTTGGGCATCATTTTTGCATAAATACCCAAAACCCCAAGCCGAAAGTCAATCATGATTTAAAACTACTAAGAATTAGCTGGTATTATACATTTTTAAGGTTTTAATCATTAGACAGGGAAATGCCATGAATCTTGTTTAGTAAATAAATTAAATAGGAAAACAAAACACAAACTATGTATTTACACAAGTGCCCTTTATCTAATATTGCTTGCATGAAAATTGTCCAAAAATAGAGGAAATCAGTAATATTTTAACAGGACTGTATTTATTTTAATTTACAAAACAGTGTCTAAACCTAAAATACCAAATTTTGGAATAAGGAATAACAACACCATCAAAGTAAATATACTATGTCCGTTTACTTGTACTAAATAATGTGTTAATTAATTTGCACTAGTGGCTCAGTGGTTTGCACTGCTGTTTTACATCTTCATTAAAAAGAACTCACATCGCAACTCACTCCCTCTTTGTCCTGAGTCTACAATTTGTCATTTGTCTGTTCAGTATTTCGCAGGATACTTTGGTTTTCCTCCCAGCTCCAAACACAGACAGACAAACACCAGATGTCCATGAAACACACGTTTAATATTTTTGCAGTGTATATAGCACCTCACAATTCCCTTCTAGACAAACACTCCGTCCCTTTCTTTCCTTTTCTTCTTCTTCTCTGTTGCTCTCACTCCTCCTTTCACAAGCTCTGTCTTCTTCCTCTCGGCTCTGGCTCGATTTAACGGAGTGAGGCGGCCCCTTTTATAACACCACAAATGTGCTCCAGGTGCTTTGCAATGATCTGCTGCAGTCCAGGGCTCCATAATCCTCTGGGCACACCCTGGCGGTGGCCACAATGCAGACCAGGGCGGCTGCCCTCTCGTGGTCCAGGAGAGGTATTGTCCCTCTCCTGGTCCTTGCAGGCGTCCCGGCTGGGCAGGATCCCCAGCTGTCCACCACAGCCCATATTGGCCCTATATCACAAAGCAAGTGTGAAAAAGAAACAGCTCAGTCAGAGAGTAAAACACAAAGATGAGAGTTGCTGAGCTTCACCAGATGTCTTCTGAAAACAAAAAGGCATAGCCACATCCTGCAAGTGACCATGAGTCCAACATTGTTTATTTTTTAATAAAAGAAAGAGACCACAAAATTATGAAAAACGTTTACTCTATGAAATCAATTGTCTTTATTAGGCTATCACTGGTCACTAATTGTATAGTTGGTAGGATGCCATCATAAGATGGCTGTAATTTATCATTAATATATGATAAAATCAAAAGTCATGATATTTTTAATATTTTCTAATATACTACCTTCACAGGCTATTGTGACTCACATTCTGATAATATCTCTAGAGACTTGGCATTATTAAAAGTCATCATGTAAAGTGTTGTTAGCAGGGAAAAAGAGATGCCAAGATAAGAGACAAAAAGAGTGTGTGAGACAGAGAGAGATAAGATTTAAATGGCATGCAGGAAATTCAGAGTCTTAGGAACGTACCATCTGCTCATCAGGAACTTTAATAAATGCAAAAATTAAATTGACCAATGAAAACTTCTTTCACTTTAAAAGATAAAAGTGATTGCATCAGCTCCATGTGTCTAAGGAGAAATGAAGGAATTGTTTGTTTTTTTTTTTTGCAACTTATAACCTTGACAAAACAACTGAGGCAGTATATGAGACTTGTCAGGGACAAGAGACAAAATCGTTCAGAGAGATCCCCATACAAAAACTTCACGGAACATTTATACTGCAAATGGCACGCATAGACAAGAACTTGAAGCATAGTTACAGGGTTATATATTTTGTCATCTGCAGTCTTACTGAACATAAATTTGGAAGTATGGCAATCTGGAAAGAGAGATTTCTTCATTCTGTTTCCATTACTTTTTCAAGGCTGTATGTCAACAAAAATAGTAAACGATGTTGCTGATGAGAGAACTCACAGTTTTTAGTTTAAAGATCTAAAAGCACTTGTTTGACATTGAGATGTATATGAATAGCAACTCCGTAACAAGTAAGATGCTTTGGTCCAATTATAGCTCAGGCAGTGCAGTATTCCTCCTGCAGTATACTGTATCTAAGCACAGGCAAATTACCACAGTCCACAGGGTAGTTTGCCTTCAAACAACAGTCATAGCTTTCAGCTGAAAATTACACAGAGCATCTATTGATTAACAGTTGATTAATAGCATGTCATCTGGAGGCCTCTGGGGTCTCCATTTGTTTTTGTCAGGAAAGCCATACTTCTGACCCCTAACTTTTTGCTTTCCTTTTCTAACATGCTCTGTTTATTCCAGCCTTGGCTAATCAATATCTAGTCTCTCAATAATTCTTGCAAATGACCTCAGTAAGGGGCAAGAATTGCATGCCTGTGAGTGATTTGTTAGGAAGGTTCAGGCAAAAGTACAAATTGGTTCAGAAGTTTGCAGTTAGCACTGCTGAACATGCAGCAGATGATGGCTCACAATCTTGTGGAGCTATTTATTGACTTCAGGCCTTATTTTGGATTTCTGTAACCAACCATCAACTACAACCTCTTCATAATATAATAACTCCAATTTAGCCCATTTCGTATTTTTGGTTTGAATACAAAAAAAAAAGCCAAAACATGCAGGCTCTGATACAGTGCTATATTTCCAAGACCATATATTGTTTAATTCCCTTTGTTTAATTGACTTTTAATAACATCAAATTACTTAGCATTTCTTTCATTCAATCCAAAAGCCTATTTTCAATGTGGCTGGATAATTCACAGTGACCTGAAACCCATAAATTAAAGTAAACAAATGTACTGCCTAATACAGGCAAACAAGCATGTGTCCATTAGCAGTTTCCTAAATCTGTACAGTTCGGAAAAAAATTACCTGTCTATTTGGAATAGATGTGTTTTGTAGAACCTTTTGACAGCTCATTTTGCCCAGGATTTAAATTTTTGTTTAACCCTCACAATTTTCACCCAAACCAGTGACAAAATTAACTAAAAATCAACTTTTAAGATGAGTGACGGATTACAAGATCTGAAGGGGCCTCACAGATAAAATCCAAGAATGCCCTTCCACATTTACCACCACAAACACATTGCCATATTTTTATTCTGGCACTCTGGACCTGACTCTGATGGAAATTAAGAGTGACACAGAGCTACTGGCGCTGCAGCAAATTACTTTTTTTATTTTTGCTTCTGGCTTTTTTGGTTAAATTAAGCTTCTATTTTAAATTGCTGTTAGTGACCTTTCAACATTTTCCATGACGAGCATGAACTTTTTCCATTTAGACTTTTTCCTAAAGCATTTAACTGAACTGGTTAATTGATTTATCAAATCAGATGACCCTCCTAATGCCATTAAATAACAGTCATAGGTCTAAAGAATGTACCTTGTGAAGTTTTCAGCAGAATATTTACCTTCACTTGTGACCTTGAGATACCACTGGGATATGAGCAGCTATCCCTGCTTGCAAAATGTCAAGTGTGTATTTTTTGCAGATATTTGATTGTAAAGGGTATTTGGTTTCCATAGAAAATAAAGAAGTATAATAAACATTAGTTATTGTTTGTAGATATTTTCTTCAGTCAATTGCAGCTAGTTTTATATGTTTATTTCTCAATGACATGATTTTAATCTGCGGTGGGCTGGCACCCTGCCCAGGGTTTGTTTCCTGCCTTGCGCCCTGTGTTTACTGGGATTGGCTCCGGCGGACCCCCATGGCCCTGTGGTTGGGATATAACGGGTTGGATGATGGATGGTTGGATGATTTTAACATTTTGCTAAAGTATTTTGCAAGAGGTTCTTTGTAGAATATTATTGGTGGAGTGATTGAGTCAGGTAATGAGTGAATGTTTCTTCTGGAATGTGACCAAGAGAATATTTGTGTCATGACCTTTACTGTCTTTTTTCCGTTTATTGAATGTTACTTTCTTTTATGTTATTCTGCAGGGTTTATTTTGTTTTTTCTTTGCTTTGTCAAAACCATTTTGTGTAAGACATTGAATGGCCGTGTTTTCTGATAATGATGCATCTTCTAGCATCCTATCTTTGGATCCCAACACTAAAATGAGTTAGCAGTAGTTAGAGACCAATAAAATATCTTCAGCAAGAATTTTCTGCTATGTACAGTATTCTTCTGCCTTGATTTTGGCAATGCATTCCTCATTTTCACAATTGTTCTTTCTAGCCTTTCCTGATTTTTTTTTTCATGTTTAGCCTGCTGTTTTTGCTCCTTTCATGTTCTAGTTCTTTGCTGTCTTTCTCTTACATCGGGGAACTTGGCCTCAACACAGAGCTCATTACAGTTTTAAAACTGAATGATTGCTTTTAAGTTAGAATTTGACTATTAGTGAGTCAGTGAATGTTACCTTGGCTAGCCCTGCAGCTCTTAAACCAGATATTATAAACTGGCATTTAGGGAGGCCTCTATATAAAACAGACTTTGACAATATGTTTCCTAAATGTTATTGTCCTTTGCGTAGTTGACATAAGGTCTTCACCAATGTGAAACACCAATAAGTTCCACTTTGGTTTTAGTCTTGTACTGCCATGAGTGGCTTTTGTTTTTTTTTTTTTGTTTTTTTTTAACCAGACTGTTTTATTGTTACTGTTGTTGTCCTCTATGTTTTGACCAGGTGCTTACTTTTAGACAAGGCCTTTCTGCTTTGATCACGTCCAGTTCTTTTCGTTTGTAACTACTGACCTTCTTTTACAACCATTATGTTATGACCTGAGACTGAATAAACCACAAACAGGAGGCTGCTGTTCAACTTTACCTCCTGCCATCTCAAATTAAAACAGATGCAGTGGTCTGATAACAGAATCTGTCACATATTGGTACTGGAGGACTATTAACCAACAACCAATTCAGCCAAGAAGCTAGAACATGACAGTTTGTCCCAAATGAGAATAGTCCTGGTGGCAAAAACAGGTGTTGTCAGTGCATCATCCTGAGAAACAAACTCTAGTGAATATGTCTTACACTTTGAGCTATTCAGTTTCAAAGGTTGGTGTCAACCCAGTAGTTACGTTCATAATTTACATGTGTCATTCATATGAGAATTAAAAAACAAAATCAGTCCCAAAACATTACAGAATGATTTAATCCTCCTGTCTGGCTGCATTATTTACAGGTTAGCTGTAAGAAATTATTGAGCTACTCATTCATATAGACATTCATCCCTGACACCTTTACTTCTACTATGTAAATCACTATTCTCTCATTTTGATTACTGACCTAATCTGAGCTAAAAGCAGTCATGAAACACACTGCATCTCCAAAGAGCAGTGTCAATTCTCCAATGTGAATCTAAAAATGTTACAAAAATGTAAAATTGCCACACGTCACCAGTTAGAATTGGACCTAAACTGCTGTGAATGTACTCTCCATTACATTTACATTCTCAAAGGGACTGGAGAATATCCCAGCAACATGCGGCGCAAAGCAAGAAACAACCTTAGACAGGGTGCCAGTTCATCTCACCCACACACAAACACTCACCATCACTGGGGACAGTTTAGAGTTTCCCATTCACCTATCAGGGTCATTTCTGGGCATTTTGGAGAAAATCTAGAGTACCTAGAAAAAAGTCACACACAAGAGGAATATGCTTACTTCACATAGACAGTGACTGGACACGGGTTTCAAACTCATGATGCTGGATGTGTGAGCCAGTAATGCCATAAATATAGTAAGAATGAAGAGACAGATCATATGCACAGTCCAAGGTAACATCCAGGTAATAAACAAACAAGCAGTCATCAGTAGAAAAGTGTACAACTTGATCACTGATAAAAATAAGAGCCAAGACAACTCCTGCATAATCTGCAATACCGGGCCACATCTGCTTCCAATCCTTAAACTTTAAAAGCAATCAATGTGACATACTCTGTGATTCTAGTTTTCAGATTTGTTCCAAGAGCAATTGACATGAGTTGCTTTGTTTCTCACACAGGCTCAATAAGCACTTATGGTGCTGAATCGCTTTAGGCTTCGGTCATTGAATAACAACTAGATATTATGCACTCTATTTTTGTCTCATAATAGCATTGCCGGTTTTTACTTTAGCAAATATATCCATAATGTATGCACTGGCTTTTTTTTATCTCCGAATCTCAGAGGTTTGCCTTTTTCCTATTCAAACATCATACTGCAGTCTTTTTTTTCCTTTAACCCATCTTTAGAATCTTCCCAGAGGAATGAGTACTCCATGAACTGCCACAACATAATTATTATGGGTTTGTATGCACTGCATGTTTGACTCTCATCATATAGTTTCAGCCTTGTAGTGCTGTAACATTTGAGTGTGCTTGTAATCCTGCTCTAGAGGCTCTTAGTGCAGAAGGACAAGTGAATCAGTCTAGTGAGACTGAAGAGATACATCATGGGCACAGGCCCAAGTAACGCACTGAAAAGAAAGAATCAGACAAACAGACAAAAAAAATGCTAGCTCAGCAGAGGAGCGTAAAACAAGATCAAAGGATAAGGGTCAAGACTTGAATAATCTGCAATACTCAGAGGTCAGAAGCCCAAATGCTTGCTCAACATTGATGGAGAATCAAAATAAGAGGTGAGCACATATTATATAGTAGGGAACAATGGAACTGGTATAAGTCATTGTGTCATGCTAACCGGAAACAATGGCATCTCTCAGTGTCAAGACTTCACCTTCACTCAAGAACTTGTATTTCCTATTCATCTGAGGGGTATTTAAAGAAGTGTATTTCTCAAAATATTTACCTTAATGGCATCATTATGTTGTGGATCTTCGCCTTCTCCTACTCTTAAACACCTACTCTTGCCTTCTTGTTGACAGAAAAGTTTAAGAGGGTAAGATTCATTTCAGTCATTCACAAACTTTGCCGAATGAGTGCAGGCCACTTAAATATAATAACAATTGACATATTTTAATTAAGCATGCTTGTGACAGTTTACTGTTTTGATCTTTAATTTCCCTGGGATCTTAGCTTTGTTTCTTACTGTACCTTATTTTTTTCAATTGCTTCTTGTCTTCTTTCCTGGGCTGCGGAATTGAGAGAACTATTATTCAATCAATTAAATACAACATTAGGAAATTTCATGGGAGAAGGGAATGCTGCTACACGCTGCCAGGACTAAGGCAGATGTAAAGCAATCAATACATCAGTGTGATTGTAAGTTTAGGAAATGGCCAGTGTCACAGCAATATATACTGGAATCCTTCCCCATGACAAATTCACATTGACATGTTCAATGCTGAGTCAAATAGCTTTTCTTTCCTGTCAGCAAAGCCCCCCCACTGCATTGCTGTATATGTGAGTGTTTGCTGTAGAAGCAAGTTGGTTAATGTTTATCACATACTGCATCTGAGGCCCTACAGGCCAGCAGCAGTTAATGCAGACAAATCATTAGCCATTTTCTGGCATGTTTGCCATCCCCCTAAGGCATTGCAAGTTCTCAGTCCAGGTGATGCAGCTAAGCGAGAAAATGCTTCTCTGGCCATTAAAAGTTATGACAAGTCTTCGCCTTAACTTATTTTAAGACCAATTAAATTTAACTGCTCAAGGCTCTATAAAATTTGCTATGGAACATCCAGCAGGAGATATAGTGCTGGACTGTTGAATATTTCATAATAGAGCTAAAATGGTTTCAAAATATCTGATTGATAATGTAAAGAAATGAAATTTAAACATTAGAAAGTAACTGGTGTAATACATGCAATATTCATGGTATTGTCAGCACCAAGACTTTGAAGCACACATAAATCTGCCATAGCTATATTTACACTAGCTCAAATTCAAAATAATAGGCTTCTAATGTAAGGTTTGTAGCATATTTTGGCTCCATTTTTGCCAGTTTTTGTGTCTTTTCTGTGTTTTGTTTGTTTTCATATCACTTACATCAGGTTAACCCCAGAATACTCAAACTTTTTTATTAAAATCTCCTGCAGCTGCAGATCTTCTTTACAGTCAATGGATTTCTAAGGCACAATACTGTTTTCTTGGTAAATTTACTGGATTACTGTTGACAAAATATAAAAAGAGCCCATACCATTTTGTTATAATTCATTTTTTATATGAATTATTGTAAACAATAAAATTATGTTTGTATTGGGTTTTCTCAAATTGCATGGTCTGGTGTAATTTTCATGAATGCAAAAGTGCAAACTTACTAGAATAATTTTCATACATGCTTAAGCCAAATCGGGTCACAATTGTGGTTTGTTCAAATATATTTCAGTAGACAACCTGCGACTCACAGGTGCTCCATCCAGAGTGGGTTGTTTCCGACCTTACATTGCTCCCACTAGAGGTTAAGACTACAATAAAACAGCACTGGACAATCAAAAGAGTTGACACAATGCTGGCAAGGAAGATAGATACTGAAATCCATGTTTATAACAAGTTGTTTAAATGGGCATCAGTGTAACAAAGTGCTTAATATACCCAGTCAAATGCATGCTGTTGTTGATTTTAAAGTGATGCAGATCACCAATTTACAGAATACAAAGTAAGACTAATTCTGCTTGAGGTTTGCACACTCACTTTTAGCCATTTAAGATTTTACCTAAAAATGCCGTTATGATGTAGTGTTTTAATGGTATGAGTGGGATTTGATATTGATGGTTGCAAGGTTGGACCAATCATCAGGATGACATAGGTATGCCTCCTGGGGTCCTGCTTGCAAGAGAGAAAAAAATGTCTAATAACAGGAAAATTCTAAGTTTTCTTCAAGATGCAGTCACAGCAACTCACTATCCAACACTCATCCATACCCCACTGCTACCTTTATGATTATAAACTATCTAATCAAACCTAAATAAAAATCTTTTAAAATAAAAATACAACTGGGTAGGGCATAATCAGGGCAGGTGTCTTATAGGTCACTTTTGTGAGATTGTGTTACCAGGGTGCAAAAGAGAAAAAGACAGAATTCATGGTCATTCAGAGGCCAGTGGTGTGCAAAAAGAAAAATTAACAAAGGGAGAAGCAAATACTGTACTTGATATTTGCAGCTAAAAAATAAAAAAAAAGAAACAAATAAATCAAAATAATGACTTGAACAAGCTGTACATACCACCACTGAGACTAATGAGCCTGACATTACAGACAGTCAGGAAATGGCTAATATCGCAGCTTTTGCAGCAATTCGTAGTCTGATAGCACCGACATAGACATCAGCAAGAAAGTGGAAGACAGCGAGACCACAGCAGGAGTAAGACACACCGAATAACGTCAAACCTGAAAAATTGAATCTCTACACGGTCTTTTATTTAGTTTGGTCTAAATATGCACACCCAAAATTTAAGTCACATCGATACTGTGTTGTTCCATAATGTGGCATAGGACTTTTAAAAATGTTTATTTTATGTTTGTTAACTGCACTCTCAGAAGAAAGTTAATTTTTTACAGATGTGATGTTACACTCCCCAGTTCATTGGTTATTTACATTTTAATGCACTAATGAACAAAGAAGGAAGATGGTTGTCCCAATATAAAATTTTGGAGTTTTTTTTTTCTTTTCATATTTCAGTGCCTGTACCTGATTTATTATTGGCAGATGTAATATTCATAAGTTATAGATATATGCATCTGCTTGGTAGAGTTAGTGAGGTGGGTAGCCTTTAAGTGTTGAAACCCTGGGGCCAAACTGGGGTCTTGATCTGACCTTGGATGGTTCTCAGAGAGTCCTGACAGCAGGGGTTGAACCAATTTTCTTGTAGTCACTTTCCAAACACAATGACTGCCCAGTTTTGTGCAATTATTCCAGTAACATCCCTCACGTATCAGTAGAGCAATTTATCTTAATACTGTTGTCCATTGCTGACAGGAGGGAAAAAA
Source organism: Polypterus bichir lapradei (assembly GCA_026402145.1). Lineage (NCBI taxonomy): Eukaryota > Metazoa > Chordata > Cladistia > Polypteriformes > Polypteridae > Polypterus > Polypterus bichir. Next base: position 14,170,830 of record JANRMT010062838.1, on the reverse strand, counting down.
GTTCTTCACCCACATGGGTGATTAAAATAAAAACAATAATAATTTAGACATTTTTAAATTGCCAGACAAAGCGAATTGTTTTGCTTCACTGACAGCAACTCTCAAAGGTGGATGAGCCTGCATTCTGCCTGTAGATATTAGTAAAACCAAAGGTTTATTCATTTACAGAGTCCAATATTAGCAAATGAAGGGAACTGATCTCTGATGCCAGTAAGGTTTTTGCTTAAGGAGTTATGATTCTGCTTGCTGTAATAAAGTAAAATCAAATTACAAAGGTGTTATGCTTTCCATTGGATTAGTTAAAATCGTTAATCAGTTTACACAAATGATACATACAGACAAGATTATACAGAGTACAAATATTAAAAAAATAAATTTTACATTAAGTGATAGTGAACAGCACAAGGAGTCAATTAAACACTGCATGATGTAACATATCACTGGTGTTTTATCGTGGGAAAGGCTTTTGGGGACACCTTTCCTTAAAACATGAATCCCTTTTTATTAAATGCAGATTCCTTTCCTGTAGACTACAGTTATATTACACCTCTGTCACTGCTCCTACTTCTCTGTTCATACACTTGCCAATCTTAAGGGAAATACAGTTCACATTTGTAACGCACTTGCACCCTGAAGTATAGTCCACAAGTCTTCAGACTTCCCCCCGATATGACTGTCATTGCAGTTGTTTCTTAGATCCTGGGACTCATTTTGCCAACTCTTGGTGGAACAAATAAAACAAAGCATACAGTACATGCAGGAAAGCGGGCTTAATATGTCTTAATCTTTATATTTCATAACTAATGCCATAAACAAAAGCAAACAGAGATGTGGCTTTTCATAACAGACAACCTAGATCATTATATAGTTCTGAAAGCAGATCAGCCACACATTCAATATGTGTATGTAGATTCCACATGGCCCATAATCTTAATAGTGTATATAGAAAGTCTCTGGTCACCTCTTTCTGGTAAGTTCTTGCTGTAGCAAGATCATCGTCTGGTTTCCTTCCCTAGTGGCTCTGTCTGGCTCTGTGGCACCACCTTGGGATTGTTCTCTGAGTATACATTCTTCACAAAATATTTTCCTTATGGATACCCAGACTAACACTAACAGTCAGGGATGTGTGTGTCTCTGAGCGGGCCCTGTGATGTATTGGTGCCGCATCCTGAGCTGTATCTTCTCTTGCTCCCAGTATTTCTGGAATAGACTCTGGCCCCCTATGACCCTGAACTGGATTAAATAGTTTGAAATATCATACTATACTATAAGGCTTACTTCTTAATACATTTTCTTACAAATATTGCTTTTATTGTGTGGTGTAAAATGTACTAAATTAAAAGGCTGCATTTTAAAGATGAAATTTCATGTCATTAAACTGCAGATGCAGAATTATTTTTCTTGATGCATTGCTATTGTTTGTATTCTGTGGTTCTGCTTAACCAAACCCCATTTGGTGCTTATGTATTCAACACATCACCATTCTTTGTCATTAATGTACCTCTTTTGAATCCATCTGGCTCTGCTCTTTAACTTATTTTTTTTTTAAACCGACATCTCTCTTTTAAAATGGATTAATCACTATGAAAGTTCACTCAGTGCTTTTTGCTTTCCTCTGTTAGTTTCTGCATTATTGTGCTGGACAGATTTGATAATACCTCATTCTTCCTAATGGGACGTTAATGATCTGTTGATAGCCTGGCATTTCATTAAGAGCCTTTTCCTTCAGATGAACATAAGCAGTTTACCCAAAGCCATAGTTATTAGGTTAATGCTAGCCAGTTGTATACAAAGCACTGCAGCAATAAGCTCACAGCTGAATCACAGTAAATGAGACTGATGAGGCCATGAGGTACAGAGGCATGAGGCATATTTTCCTTGTGGAGTTGTGTACATGATGATTCTAGTAAAGACAGCAGTGGGATATGTAGAGCTGCACTTGCGATTCTGCCAAGGTGTACAGCACACAGCCAATCCGAGAGAGGGTTCAGAGCCAGAGATTTCTTAAAATGAGTGTCCTTCATGGATTTCTCCTATTATAGTATTAAAAGTTACTTTAGGTACTGCAAAAATCAGACTATTACTCATTTACACTTGTAACAAAACTTTAGGAAAGGCTTTTTTTTGTTGTTAATGACACTTAAAAGCATCAGTAAAGTGTGTATAACTTCACTTTAGAACGGTCAGAAATGGCTTAACTGAGACATATTTCTCTTGATATTGCATATTTCAGTGTGAGCCCTGTGAATCGTTCATATTCATAAGTCATTCTTCCAACGTATCAAAGGCTCTTTATATGCCACACTGTACAGAGATGAATAACCTATTTACTTGTGCTTTATAAGCGTAATTAGGACCAAAGGAAGCCTTTGTTAAGGTCTTATGATGCAAGAGTAAATGAGTAATAGATAAATTTTTGCAGTACCTAAACAAAAGTGTTACCAAAAAATCTAGCAGAAAGACCTGGAATTCTAATTAAGACAGAGGAAGACACAGGGGCTAATAGCTATGGAATGTGTAATTTTGCTATGCAAACACCAGGTAAAATAAAATATACACAGACGTTTAAATGTAGACAAGGTAGGCGTAATGAAACTACTGTGTCAGTGTATAGTACAACACAGACTAATCTTCTCTACCCATGACAATAAACTTCATCTTCAACTTGAAATTGAGCATGCATGATAATCTGAGCCTCTTAGCAGTATCAAAAGATAATACAATAAAAAAAGAACCAGTAATGTTTGTTATATCAAGATTGAAACTGCTATGTCAGACAATACGGTGACACATTAACGTTATGTCACAGAAGCAAGAATGCTCAGTGATGAACACTGTGAAGTTGGAAGGCTAAAATGTCTAATGTATGGTCATTTTTCTACCATGAATACCATCAACAGCAAGATAACGGAACACTTGTTATGTTAACCTAAATTAAGATAAAAAATAATTACATTTACAAACTGGAAAAGGTCAAAATTGTTTGAGAAAATAAGTACTGTACTTGTCTGCACTTACTTAAGTTATCGCTTTGTACATAAATTTGTTTGTAATTTTCAGATGAAAAGAAAAATAGAAAATAGTATTGGTACCAGAATCAGCAATTGTGACAGAGTAAATGTCAATTATCTATATTAGCCCAAAATAAGTGTATTGGTACATCCATAAATGAAATGTAGTATAACTGTTTGCATAGATTATTCTTCAGCTGGTGCACAAGAAGGTTAAATGACTTGGCCATGGGTGTACAGTGAATCAGTGGTGGGAAAATAACTACCAAATGCTGGATTTAAGGTCCAGTGCCGTAGCCTGTAGCTCACATTGCCTTTTTAAGGACTGCTAAAAGGAAGGGGTATGATATCTATACACTGTACACTGGAGAGGTGGGTGTAGAGGATAAGTGGATGGATTTATATATATATATATATATATATATATATATATATATATATACATACACACACACACACTAGGGGGCTCTGCCCCCTGCTTGCTTTGCTCGCCCACCCCCGGGTTTGGTTTAGCAAATATACAATCTAAAGAGATTGTTAGTTTCATGGGAATTGTTACATATGCATTATTTTCACTTTTATTTTAAAACTTTTGTAAAAACAATACTTTATTTCCGTCCCCGGGTGTGGTTACATCTCTTTCTCGCAGGACGTATAACGATGCTCACATTGTGAAGGGGGTGCAGCTGAATGCACGCTAAGGAGAATTGGAAAACATTACCTGGTGTGTTGAATTCTAGTTTGTGCTGGAAGAAGTGGACATAAACACTACTGCAGTATATGGCAAAAATGCAACAATGTCAATGGATGGATTCCTACTGGGTGTTGCCAATGCCATCTGGTGGATCCAATAAAAGGATCTTTCTACAAGCAGTGCAACATATGAATGGCATGAGAAATCTGAACATCACTGTTTATCAGATTTATTCCTTCAAGGTTGAAGTGAATCCGTCTGTAGTTGTTCTCCTCATCCAAAATCTAAGAAAGTACTAGACATTTATCAGCAACAAAATAGTGAATTTAACTTAATGCAAGGACCTCTACAGTCAGTGGTTTTCAATCCAGTCAATCATGTGTGGGATGAGATAAAAAAAATATATTGAGAGTAGTACACCAACAACTATGAGGAGGTATATATACAGTATATATAGGTGGTGCTGAAAACAATACGTGCCAATGATACTGTGCCACACTTTTGACACCTTAACGAGTCAATGCCCAACTTGCTGTTCTGAAGATGTAGGTAATAAGGTAAACATACAGTATATAACATGTACATATGGCAATATATAATCATAGTTATACCACTTGATAAAGAGAATTGGGAAAGAAGTTGCACCAATATGGCAAAGGCAGAGGAAGTACAGGAAACCATATTAAAAAAATAAAAGGGCTCTACCAGGTGCTCATAATTTACAGTCAGTGCCCAAGGGTGTTGGGGTGGGGGGTTAATGTGCTATGTCTACCAGACCAACAAGTGGTAGTGGAAAATTGCCACTGCAAAAGACAGAAAGCCAATGAGCAAACCTGGGCATGCCGCATTTTAAATGAATTTTGGGATTGATGGACCACTGTGTCCTAGTGGCTCTGTTTACCCAGCAGACTGTGCTCTATCCCTGGGAATGTGTCCTTTTAAACTGTAATTTTTTGGAGTCAAATGTTTACCTCAACTCTCTAAAGGCCAAAATGTTAGCTTATTATTTTAATTGTGGTTTACCATAGAGATTATAACCATCCCAAGGAAACCGTGGAAACAATGTGGCATCCAAATGTCTCTGTTCCAGTTCTCCAAAAGTAGTAGGTGACTGTGTTGCCCTTCCTGGCAAGCTTCGACTCCTGGGTCTTTTTTTTATCCAAAAGTGTTGGACATTTTAAAACACTAACTTTGCACATTTTTTTGTTTTCAAAAATCTCACAAATACAGTACATATATTATTTAACTGTAACTAGACTATTTTTTGGCTTTGTTTCTATTCTTATTTTATTACAAGTGAAAAATATTTAGTTTGCCTTTGTGTATGATCATTGCATTCTGTTTATTTTTGAATAAACCTAAAATCTTCACTGTCTCTTTCATACTTCCTAGGTGTTTCCTACCACCAATTACTGTATGCCTTTCTCTATATTTTTACAACATCTGGATTTAACTCATTTTCCTATTTCTATAAATGTATAAGCAGCTAAATTAATATTTACACATATGGCAATTATACAAACAGATTACAACTACATACTGATTATCTGTTGTCGATTATTTTTTATCTCTGGCTGCTCCTTGTACCCACCCCTCCATGACCAGTCCATGACTGTGTGTGTTTTGGCTATGAAATGTTGAAGGTGGAAATCACACCTCAGCAGATATCTTTGGATGGTGGAGTGGTGAGCTTTTTCTTTTTTCTAAAAATAAGACATTGGTAGGGATCAAATAGTTACAAACATACCCCTAGTTCCAGAAATTTCCACAAAATGACCATCTCCTCCCCTGACTCCTGCAAATGACCCCTAATCTCCCTTTACCTAATTTCTGATTTTGATGACACCCTGATCAGAAAAATATTTTCAGTGAATTATCTAATCATATAGCTGGGATTTTCATTTTTCTTGGATTTTCTTGGATACCTCATCTTTAACTTAGAAATTTTTTGGAGCTGCTCTTTCTTCTTTGCTTAGTCGTTTTTGAAGTTCTATCCAACAACTGAGAGGTTAGATGACAGTGATCTTATTTGAAAATGTTTGTAAGTAGGGCATGACTTGCAAAGGTCACCATTTCACAGGACTTGCTTCCAAAGGATGTCAGTATGACGTGACTTGACCGTGTTGTGGGACTTGAAAGTGTCTCTCTGTCTCTCTTTAAATGTGTCTCTCTTCAAAAGATCACGTCTTGTCACCAAAAAGTCTCATCCCAAGTTTTTTTTTCTATAATAGAGAGGCTTGTTTTTTATTTACTCTGTCATTGCAGTACTTCCCCTAAATATATTTAATAGCCATAACCCCTGGACTTCAAAAGAGGTAATCTGCTTGAAGCTAAGCTTTTGAGCCTGGCCAGTACTTGGATGGAAGACTACTGTATCTAGGAAAAGTTTGGGTTGCTTCAGGAAAATATGTTGTTGATACTGGCATGGGGCACTTACTCTGTGGTCTCTTCTGAGGACCAATGCCCCAGACAAGTACACTATGCTATAAAAATTGGCACCTTCCTTTTAATAAGATGTAAAACCAAGGTCCTGATTCTCCATGGTTATAAAAGATCTCTGGGCATCTTTCGAGAAGTCTGGGGTGTTTCCTGATGTCCTGTCTAATTATGTCTTTAGTTCTTTTAGTCTAGACTGGTTCAGACTAATCCCTGTATATGCTATGCTTTGTATCTACTCTGACCTTGTGCTGCCTACTTCTTGATGGATGGATGTAATTACTTTATTTCATAACTATATGTTAATCTATTCACAGTTTATGCTACATGCCAACCTTTTCAATGAAAATACACACAAACCTAGTTTTATTTGTTTTTTTTTTTCTTTTTTTTTAATCTTTTGCTGTGGCTCATGGCTTATTCATGGTCATGTTTTTTAACTAACAATGATGGAGATAAGAGGTGTAGCTTTATTCCAGATGCCAGCCAATTCCCCATCAATGCAAGCTTTGAAAGCAATTTTTTAAAACCGTCCCTGAATTATATGTCAGCTAGTTCATTTATTTGAGAAATGGATAAGGGTTCCTCAGTCTATGCTTATCTTTGAATGAGCACATAATTCTATACATTCCAGGCTCATCTCAGTAAATGGCATAATCAGGTCATGCAAGGTAGTATTTATATGTTACCTCTGAATTGTTGGCTGTTAAAGTCCAAATTCAGCTTTTCTTCTCTTATTTTCCTTCTGCTGGAGGCCCCTAGGAAATTGTACTTGAACATAAGATGCATTTCCCTCCTTGCTGAATTTATATTATAGGACCCTTTTAACAAACACAAGCTCAGTATAGCCTTTTCTCTATCAAATTCATCCCCCTTTTACTAAGGAGGATCAGTGACTTTTTACTTTTTAGCATACTCTGTTGCTTGAGGGCTGTTGGATTTTGTTCCATTCAAGATATTATTTAGATAGATAGATAGATACTTTATTAATCTCCAAGGGGAAATTCACATACTCCAACAGCAGCATACTGATAAAAACAATATTAATTAAATAAAAATGCAGTGCAAGTTAAAAAATGTAAGGTGGAGAGTGTGAGACAGGTATAACGATCTATAATCTTGCGTAGTGTTAATGTTTGGCACTCCCCCCAACCCCCGGGTGAAACTGAAGAGTTGCATAGTGTGGGGGAGGAACGATCTCCTCAGTCTGTCAGTGGAGCAGGACGATGATAGCAGTCTGTCGCTAAAGCTGCTCCTCTGTCTGGAGATGATCCTGTTCAGTGGATGCAGTGGATTCTCCATGATTGACAGGAGCCTGCTCAGCGCCTGTCGCTCTGCCACAGATGTCAAACTGTCCAGCTCCGTGCCTACAATAGAGCCTGCCTTCCTCACCAGTTTGTTCAGGCGTGAGGTGTCCCTCTTCTTTATGCTGCCTCACCAGTACACCACTGCGTAGAAGAGGGCGCTCGCCACAACTGTCTAATAGAACATCTGCAGCATCTTATTGCAGATGTTGAAGGATGCCAGCCTTCTAAGGAAGTATAGTCGGCTCTGTCCTCTCTTGCACAGAGCATCAGTATTGGCAGTCCAGTCCAATTTATCATCCAACTGCACTCCAATTTTATTTATAGGTCTCCACCCTCTGCACACAGTCTCCTCTGATGATCATGGGGTCCGGGAGGGGCCTGGGCCTCCTAAAATCCACCACCAGCTCCTTGGTTTTGCTGGCGTTCAGTTGTAGATGGTTTGAGCACCATTTAACAAAGTCCTTGATTAGGTTCCTATACTCCTCCTGCCCACTCTTGATACAGCCCATGATAGCAGTGTCGTCAGCGAACATTTGCATGTGGCAGGACTCCGAGTTGTATTGGAAGTCCAATGTATATAGGCTGAACAGGACTGCAGCGGTATATATTTGTATTACTATATATCTGCCTTATGAATGTATCCAAGACAACTTACAAGTTTAGAATACAGAACAATTTTTTATAACAGTAGGTTAGGTGACTAGGGGCAGGATTTGAACCGGCAGTCTTAGTTAGTGATGTACATTGTCTTTGCTGCTTCACTGAAATCAAAATCTATTGTCTAACTGATGTGCTTCCTAAACCAGGTTCTTCTATTTCCACACAATGTACAGTATGTGAGCTTTATAGAGCATTGTTTTGAAAGAAGATTAATATTCGCTCACCGGCTTTGTGTTGTATTATCCATCTATCCATTATTGATCTGCTTAACCACTTGAGGGTCACAAGAAGCCAGTTCCTATCCTGGCAGCATTAAAGCAAAAGCAGGAATCAACTCAATGTAGGGTGTCACTCTATTGCAGAGCACATTCATACTGTTCTGTGACTTTTACAGGAACTAATTTAAAGAGGACACTGAAGACAGTGTTTGTGGTTGCATAGATTGACCTATTTGTTTCTTTTTTAAAATTATGGAAGTATATGACCAGAAGAAGACCTGCTGTACAACACTGCCATCAGCTATGCCCATCTTCTCAGTGCTCTGTTTAAATGAGAAAGCAGGGAGTCAGATTGACACTACTACTAATTGCCTGTGTATCTAACAGGACAAAGGCAAGCAGTTATTGCAGCCCTTCTGATTATTCAGAGGTGCATCACACATAACATAATGTTTGATGTGATGTAGAGATCACTTATGGAAATTTTTATCATATAATACTGGTCTTAGTAAGTCTAAAGTCTGTATATTAGAGTAGGTAGTTGGCAAGAGAACATCACCCTGGCAGGGGTGCAGAGATGCAAGACAGATGTAGCAGTAAATGATCACTTGTGCATCCGAAAGTGAAAGTGTAAAACTGTGCCTATTATAGTGCTGACCTGTTGAAATGGACTAAATATGTTCTTACACCTCTGTCACAATTTAAAAATGTATTTCAGGGGATAGCATTTAAGGACATTAACTGGGGCAATAACTACATTCAAGCTGAATCTATTGTATATTATTAGGCCTGGAAATTTGTTGCAACAGAAAAACAGACCACATCTATTAATGATGGCTCGGTAGCTAGCACCGCAGCCTTACAGATGTGGTATTAGGGTCTCAATCAGAAAGTTCATCTTGTTTAGTTATCTAATAGGTGAGTTGTCACAAAATGACATCCAGATATTTTTGGAAAGGTTATAAGGGTCTCCTGTAAATTTGGTACCATTTTTATATACCTTCTTGAGCCGAAGTGCTTTCCATCTTCAATGCACTTTCTCTTAATTTCTGTCTGTTGCAACCTCTGTATATTTCAACTTCCTATAAAATAGTCTCAGAAACGGTGTATGTAATAGACTTAGGTCCCATCTTTTACTGTTTGTACCAGAGGATTAGGATACAATGGGCTGGAGTTGGTTGGGTATTTGCGTATTTAATATTGTACTTTAAAACCTGAATCCTTAAGAGAGTCAAAGTGGCCACCCAGCAGAAGGGCCTGTTCAGTTGTACTGTGGAGGAGTGATTTATTTGATGCAAAGTATATACATGAATTAAATAGATTTTTTAATAAATTAAACAATAATGCAACAAGCAATAATTGTAGCATAACAATTCTTTATATCTGAAGTTGCAATAGATATAAAACCACAGCCTATTTCTAATGAGGTTGCATTTATTTCTAATACAGTGTTAATGAACACATTTGGGTCACAGTTGGGTGTGCTCCTCTGCCAAAACACACAACATAGAGCCTGGAACTAAAATGTTGAAACAAAAATTCAATTACAATGAACAGGGGACCAAAATAGAGATGTTTTCCTTTTCTTAGTAAACTTGTCATCCTGCTATAGACCATATGCTCCTGCAGCACACTTCAAGATCAAATGTTTGCTAGCTGGGAACAGCCATTTTTTATTTGCTGCTTAGATCCTATAACTTTACCTAGAAGGCAAAATTATCTTCTGGTGCAGCCTCCCTAGTTACGAAATAAACTACTTAAACTGCAGATCATTGTTCACTCAATCTACAGTATATGCCCCAAGTATGTCTGATGGAGCTTCTTCCTGCTGTTGCCAGGGACTTGCATTCTGCAGTCTGGTTCAGTCTTTGATCATGAAGTGTGTCTGAATTCTGTATCCTTAATGTGGGGGTATTTCTCTGCTGTTTTGACTAGTTAGAAATCCATCTCAGTGCAGAGGTACCCTGTTACAGGTGATCCAGATTAAAATGAATGAAAAAATAAATAAACTGAAATAAAATCATGCAGTGCAAGTTCACATGCTATGTATCTCTGGCCTCAATTCTTTTTTTATCTAATGATCTGACACTGTTCCTACTTTTTTTTTTTTTTTTTTTAAATGTCAGCATAGTCTAACAGCATGCCTAACAATACATAAGCAAAAAGGAAGAGGTTAAAAAACAGTAGGATTTATAGTTGGAAAAGACAAGTCTGTGTCTTTCTGTCTGTCTTTCAGGATTAATCCAAGGAGGATCTGTTCATTTGTCAGCCTCTATCCGCATGCATTACTAATTAAGAGCACTTTCCATAGGCTTCTAAAATGAGATTATCCTTCCTTTTATCGCTAAAAATCTTCTATAGCCATTTCCTTAAAATCACAACCTTTACTGCCCTTGTTCCTACATCTGCATTATAATTATCTAATTTAAGTAATGCTTTGTTATAATTTCCTTGTAGTGAAAAGTCAAGCAAAATTACCCCTTTTATTGGCTAACTAAAAAGACTACAATATGGAAGCTTTCGAGGCAACTCAGGCCCCGTCTTCAGGCAAGATGTAATGATTATTATTTACTTAAAATCTGGCTTATATGAATGAATAGAAAGTGCACCAAGATTCTTTTTTGTCTAAATTATTCAAACCAGGAACTGGCATGGTTCTCAGCCATAGATGCTTTTAGTGCAATTGTTTTGAGGCAGTGTGGTGACAGAACTAGGAGAACTGGGAATACTCCATCCATACATGATGGCTGAGAAAAAACTTTAACGTCAGGCTTTCATGGAGAATGGATAACATAGAATTCCTGATACAATGGGTTTCGATGGACACTGAGCTTGAACAACTACAAACAATATCAAATCACCCATGAAAAAAAATTTCTACTAAGTCATGTTACATAATCCACATTTTAGGTCATTAGTCATATCCTCCCAGTGTCCCAGACACACAAATATATTGTTAAATAAACCACTTCTGGAAAATGCTGTTATACATGAGAAAGAGAAACACATTTAAATGGAATCAAGCCTTTAATAAGAATATTAATCTACCATCATGTTTCAGTGAGCCAGGGTAATGAGGACAGGTACTGTATATGTTATGGATAAAAGCAGGAAAATTCAAGATATGGTGAAATGAAATTTCTTCTAAATAAGTTATCTAGTTTAAGTTACTTGCCAATTAAATATGTGAGCATGCTGAACCTTTGGTAACATTATGACTATTTCAGTATCTTTAAGTAATTGCTTCATATTAAAACCTTTTCTTTCTTTGCTTTTCAAAACGTAAGAGTGAGAGTACCTGATCTTTTGTGCTGAAAAGAAAATGCTGTATGTCTTTGTGATTCATAATTTATTCATTGTAATGCAATACTAAAATCAGTAAACTAAACTAAATATTAGACATTTACTATTCTATAGATATTGTTTAAAAGGTTAAAAATAATACAATAGTTGAAAAACACCAATTGTTGCATCAATTGTTGTGAGTAGGGCTTCTGCATTCATTAGCTTCTTTGGAAGGATTAATTTCAAGGTCTTCTAGAACAGGCTGAAGCTGCCTCACTGTTGATTGGAGGGCCTCTTGTTCCACCTTTAGAGGCCGTCAAATGACTGACTAGTGTTATTTACACGTATTCTTAGCTCCCAAAGTGTGTGTGTGTGTATATACCAGGGGTGCCCAATGCGTTGATCGCGATCGACCAGTAGATCGCAAAGGTAGTGCAGGTACAGTACAGGCCAAAAGTTTGGACACACGTCCTCATTCAATGTGTTTTCTTTATTTTCATGACTGAAGGCATCAAAACTATGAATGAACACATGTGGAGTTATGTACTTAACAAAAAAAGGTGAAATAACTGAAAACATGTTTTATATTCTAGTTT